>JBBPDA010038369.1:0-14583 GCA_037974385.1 Arnoldichthys spilopterus
TATTTCTGTGACCATTGTGAGTTTTTCTTTCATTGACTGAAGGGTACCAACAATTTTGTCCACGTGTGTATATGCACACACACAAATCCAATTTCCAGAAAACTTCAATAAAATCACAAATCTGTGAGGTGTTAATTCATATGAACCTTTATGTAACTGACAAAAGTACAAAGTAAAGATTTATGATGCAACAGATTCAAAAAATGTTAACAGATGTTAACAGAGTTAAAATAAGACTGATAAAACACAGAATATTCAGGTAACACCAGTCTGGAAGACTCCACATTAAGCAGGCTAATTGGTAGCAGGTGTGGTATCAGGACTGTGTAGTAGCATCCATCAAAGTTTCAGCCTTGCATGCAAGGATTGGTCATAGCTCGTTTGTGCTACAATTTAAGAGACAATTGTTTGTCAGTTCAAGAAGAACATTTCTCAGTTCAAGACTGCAGAGAATTTTGGTCTTTCATCATTTACAGAACATAATATTCTGAAAAGATTCCGAGAATTCAGAGACATCTCAGTGCCTAAAGGGCAAGGTCAGACACCACTGTCAAATGTGCGTGATCTTTGAGCCCTAAGACGACAGTGCTTAAGAACCCGTCATGCTACTGTGACAAATACGGCTTTAGAAGTACTTCAGGAAACCATTGTCCAAATTATTTTTATTAACTTTTCTGGATATTGGGTTTGTATATTTAGAACATTCTTTTGAAAGAATTCCTTTCCAACTTGAGGAAATTATTCTTCCACCCCATTAGAGAAGTTTATCATTCAGAAATGCAAAGCAATGCTTAGACTGGTTTAGCAAAGTAGTAAGTGACATACCTGCAAAATTCCTACTGGATTGGGTTGGTCATTTGTTTCAGCACCATAGCCATTATTTTCAACCCTTGGATTGAGATGGATTTGAAATGCATGAGAAAATGTAAGGTGAAGCCATATTTAAAGTGAGTATAATATATTTTTAACAAGGTAACCATTACCATAACCATAACCACTGCATGTTCAAAATGTTGTACACACTTGTTCATAATTGACAGTAACAGACTCTACTCTTCAGAAGGCTTAACACTAGATGCTGGAACACTGCTGTGAGGATTTGATTGCATTCAGCAACAAAAGTTAGTTTCTGATGTTGGCTGATTAATTCTGGATCACAAATGCCATCCAACTCATCTCAGATGTGTTTCATCACTCCAGAGAATCCAGTTCCACTCCCAAATACTGGGGAGTTTTACACCCCTTAAGTCAATGCTTGGCTTTGGGCATGGTGACGCTAATGTGTGGCTACTGTAGAGCATCTCATTCTAATTGGCAATGCTTTTTTTATGGAGATTGTACAAGTTTTGTGTCAGCAGAGATGGCCTAGTGGTTAGGACATTGTCCTTGGGACCTGAAAGTCGCAGGTTCAAGTCCTGGGCCGGGCATCACTGAGGTAGCCTTGAGCAAGGTACTGTCCCGCTAAACTGCTCCCCGGGCACTGCTGATATTCGTTGTGATGTGATAGAGTCAAGTGTCAATCAGAGAGTAAATGTGTTTCTTTTATATTCTTTCACTGTTAAACATTTTCTTAAAACATTAGTTCCCATCTAAGCATTTTAATTTCCGTCTGGCATTGTGTTCATACACTGATAACAGCAATTGCTACTGCACTATTGTACTTTGTGTTCCATGCATAAACAGGGGTGAAGATCACATTACTACAATAACTTCTGTCAAAATGTTTAGACTAACAGGACTGCCATTATTAAAAAATGTTCTCTATGACAAATTTTAAATATATATTTATTTATATATATATATATATATATTTTAGAAAGTGTATGTATCTCCTGGCAATACACGTGTAGTCTATTTTCTCAAAATTGTCAGCAAATTCACAAGCTACAGCTAGGCAACACGGCCCAATGACTCAGTGACACACTGAGCAGGTGTGAGTGCAGGGTGTGTCTGTTTCAGGTGCAACCTCTCATCATATTATTGGTTGGCTCCACCCTCTCTTCCTGATTTGCTGGATTGTTATGGAGAAGCAGTATATAGCCTGATGTAGGCATGAATTGTACTCACTTATTTTCAGCGTCTAGTTCCAGTGTTTTTAGGGCAGCTTCTGCGGCTTCATGTTTGGCAGCCTTTTTGGTGGGCCCCTCACCTACATCAGACAAACCAGAGTCACGTTTCTTAAACATATTTCGCAAAATATGATCTTGAAGTGTAGTGTAGCAGCACCGGACGACGCGGTCACTTGTCTCTGAACAAGAAGCACTAGCTGATGTCGCTCTGAGCTGCAGTGTGAGGCTGACCTGAGCAGGTGATGTCCCCTACGGTGACACTGAAGACGAAGAAGGGCTGATGCGCCTCTCCGTCCGATCGCTCCAGAACGTACACCGGCGGCCTACCCGTTCTGGTGCCATACTCATGAAGAACCTGAATCGGAGTTTTGTCAGAAGCAACATGCTGACCAGCCAGAGGCGAGCTGGAGGAGTAGAAAGGGGGAAAAGATGTGGGGGTTAGCCTAGCAAGCTTGCTAACGTGACACCCGGCAAACAGCACGTACACTGAGAGCTGTCAAACGACTTGCTGAAGGACTTGCTCAGTTTAGCGTCCGAACAACAGGGTAGAATATAAAAACCCCATCACAAGCGCGCATTATTAATATAGACATAAACCCTCGATATCGCGCTAACTCTTAAAGCTGCGCGTTCGTATGGGACATAGCACACTAGTGAGCTAAGTAGCTTGCTAATGTAAAGTTACTACATGTACATGTATATATGTATACGCAGTTAGGTGTGTGGTAATTAATTTTTTTTTATATTCTGACAAGCCAGTTACAGCTGCCAGTTTTGTCGAAAAAGATTAAACTGATTCTGCTGAACTTGGTGAGCCATAGATGACCATGCTAGCAAGCGAGCTAAATGCAGGTCTGAAAAAAAATGTTCCAAAAACAGCTGTGCTATTTTTAAAAGGCTACATCGGTGATAAAGATGCTGAAAATAAGTATGAAAAGCATAATCACTTGACTTACTGAGTTTCAGTCATATTTGAGGCAGATGTCCTCACTAGACTTCCTACGGCATCCAGAATAAGGGGTTATTTGGCGCTAGGAGGCGGTTCTGCGTTTGTAAGGTTAGCCAATCACAGAAGGAAAATTTTAATGGACTTGCGGTTTGACCAACGCGCTTTGGAAGTCCAACCTTCATCCCGCCTACTCGTGGTGTTACCCAATCGGTTTAATCATTTCACTCTGTCTCTCGGGTCCGTCTGTTACAAATTGTGTTGCACCTTTTGTCATGATGACTTACATCATTTTAATCTTCGTTATCATTACAAACAGTGTTATGACATCACGGTACATCGATTATCTATATAGTTGGATCCCATTCTGCGCTGTTTGACACGGTAAGAGTATTTGTCCATCACCAATTACACATACTTTCATAATGGAGGTAGAAAGTGTGTGTATGTGTGTGTTGGCAATGTAAATGTTTTCTACAATACGGCAGTGAATTTATTTAATGCTAAATGCATGTTATTGTGTGTTTACAGGCAGAAGGTGCTGCAGAACATTCTGGAGCAGGTGAGAAGTTCCCTCCCTGCTTTGCTTTCATTTTTTGCATTCAAAATATTTAAATCCCTCTCTCTTTTTCCCTGATTTAAATTTCAACACTGTGATTTATGCTAATAAGAATTAGGATGACCATTTATTTGACTTCACGTTTTTGTGTATAGGTGAGTGCAAGTTACCTGCTGGCTTGAGAACGATGCATGTGTTCAGCTAAAATCAGTTAAAAACAAGGTGAAGCACATTGTGCAAAAGACGCTGAAGTTGGGCAGCTTTGTGTAAAGGCACTAAAGTCCTACGAGAAATTAAAAAAAAAAAAAAAAAAAAGTAAAATCACAGCTGACATTCTTGAGAAAACACACAGGCCTTTATGCAGTTGTAAGGTTTTCCCTGGACTTGGTCTAAATGCAACTTGTGTGCAGAAGTGAGGAGATAAATGTGAATAACTTTTTTTGCTAGTAATTCTAGGACTCTAGGCCAGTAACTTTCTTTTGTATCCTTTCTCCTTTTTTTAATTGGCCTTACATTTCATTCAGAGTGGTCTTAAAAAGGTCTTACCAAGTCTTAAATTTAACTTGCATACATACCAGATGTGTTCCATGTGACACAAAGCTGATGCATTAACATTTCAGAAGTGCCTGCATGTACCTACCTGGTCTTTATGGGTGTGTTTAGTGAAGGAAGGGACAAGGTTGGGGCTGTCTGAGTTCATTTAATTTGGTGCAACACTTAAAATTATTATTATTATTTTTTTTTTTTGGTTTGAACAGGGTTGTGCAGAATGTCTAAAGTGCTGTGAGGGGAAAAAAAGCAGCACAACATTGTGGTTAGTTATACATTATTTTAATTAAATCACACTGCTTTATAAAACACAAACATCTCTTCTAACTTGTAGCAAAAGCTGTCTGTAGCTTGGATATTATAATTCAAACACATTGCCGGAGTAGAAAAAAACCTCAGTGACTGAAATTGCTTTGATACCACTATTTGATCATGCGCTTGTTCTGAACCTTTCAGAATAAGTCAGACTAGATCAAAGAAACCTGTTGAATCATGCTGATATCTGATTGTTCCTGAAAATACTGGTGAATGCAATGTGAAATGGCTAATATTTCACCTTAAAATTTGTGTTGCAGTTTAATTGCTTGGTCACAGCTAAAACTACAACTAAAACATCACCTAAACAATTATTACAAAATGTGCAAGAAACTGATTTTATTTTCACAAATTATCTGCTTAATGACTATTAAATCATTCTATACAGTACAACTGTGTTGAGAAACACAAGAAAAGAAAGATACAGAAAACCCCCAAGAAAAATCCCAAGCACACAACTTTGGAAAATTTAATGAAAATTTTGAAAATTTCATTGTGATAAAGTGCAAGATTTTAGTTACTTATACTTTTTTTTTTATACTTCACACATTTAAAAAACCCTGAGATATCAACTCTGCTACACACCGTCAAAGACTGCATCCGTTTCTGAGAAGATTTGTGTATTGAACATCCTCCAATGGCCTTTGGCTGCATTGAGCATGTCCTTATCTACTGTGGTCTCATTGTTAATCTTTTCAAAAGCCTGCAGGAGGTCATTAGGTCCCTATACATAATGTAAACCTCTAAGTCAGAACATTTTTGGGCAACTCCGAACACCCTGCAGACTCGAGAAAATACATCCTCTTGGTAGATTTATAAGAAATATGGCAAAGCCAGAGTGAGAGTTTTCCCCCTTGAGATCACACCAGATTCAGTCTGTATGCATAGCAGTGTACAGATTTTTGCTAGTTCAGCACATGCTAGCTGTAAAGTTGAACACTATTGTAAATACAGTTGTTACATATTTCACTAGTACCTAGTTGTCAGTTCCAGGTAAATCATTTTTAATCGGGTGGAGGGATGTTTGGAACCGGGAAGACAACTCTCTTTCGTAGTGTGAATTCTGGCTGTGGGATCTGCTTCTGTTTTCTATTTCTGCTACTCCTCCTGCTCACATCATTGTTCACTCCAGTCAAGATGGACAGCAGATCAATATGCCTACACACACAGGAAATATAACATTTTATTTTAAGATATAAAAGTTTATATAGATTAGATATTAGATATTTAAGTTTCTGGAAATGTTTTATAAATATAGTTTTCAAAGATTTTTTAAATAGAATGCAATAAAAAACTGTGTGATTTTGTTACATCTTATTTTTATTTAACCAAAAATTTCCAAGATATCCATTGTTTTTCTGATCAACTTGGATGTATTTTGTAAACATCAACAAATGTAGAATTTCACACCTGCAACACTCTGAATTAGGGACAGAACAAAAAGAGTGAAAAGTTTATAGAATATTCAAGTTATGCCATTTTAAAATGTTTCACAAAAAGCAGGTGAACCGGTAACCAGTGGGGTTTTTATAGGGTATAAAAAGAGCATCCACCAAAAGTCTCTCCACAAGCAAAGATGAGTTACCACTTTCATGAGAGAGATGTCCAGAAGTTCAAAAAGGTGATGTAACGAAATGGTAAACACGCCTCTGTCCCAGCTTTTTTTTTTAGTGTGTTGCATATGTCAAATTCTAAATTTATGTTTACAAAATACATGGGAGCTGATCAGTGAAAACACTCGAAATATTTTCTTTGAACTTTTATCATTTTAATAAAAGTGAGTTAAAAGTCAACAAATTACATTCCTGTTTTTAAAAAAAATCCTAATTTTTGGAAAAGGGGTTTGTAGTTTCTAGTTCAGGTTATTTTCCTCAAACGTCTAGTTTGCGTTATGGCTTCTGGAGGTTTCTACTATGTTGGTATACTGGAGCACAACCTACATTATGGGGGCATAGCCTAATGCTTTTGCTTGTTAGTCATAGGGACAGAACAGTCTGCAGTAATAGAAGAAAGCTGTATAACTGAATACTTAAGTGTATTAGTTTGTGGCTAGTTTTATTTGCCCTATATTGAAACTGAAACTGAAACCAAGTGAAAGTTACTTATTTTAATTGTGAACACACTCAATCACTGCAACGGAACGTGACCCTGCATTTAACCTGTGCACACATGTTGCAATGGGCAGCCATCTACAACACCCAAGGAGCAGTATGGTGGGCAGTAGTACCTGGGTCAGGGTTTGAACCTCAGATCAAATAATGGATTTTGGGTTATTACACTGCTATGGCAAGGGGTATTACACAAATGTAATTGAATCTTACAAAATGACATTAGCAGGTAGCTTACGTTCTACAGGCCAATCAGAAAATACATTTCCTAAAGTGAAAAGTTCATCAGCTTGGAAATGTTTTTATCATCTGAAATTGTCCGGTAAAAAGTCTGCTTGCCCAACATTCTACTGCAATCAAGTTGCACAACATGCAATGAACATGTATGAATTTCACATGTGAATATTTTAATATGTATTTAACATTTTTAAACATAGAATAATTTTGTATTTTTAAAATACATTTTTCAACATTTCACATTATTTTTCATATACATGTGAAAAAATGTGAACAATATGATCGTCATGTGATCACACATTCACATATGTTATATGTGTTTACTTATAAATATATATGTTTAGGCACTTTATTTGTGAAATAAATGTGACTAATCTTTTGTAAGGGCAATTAGTCACTCAGAATTCCAAAAACATTAATCAAGCTCACTGCAGAATGGTTATTCTGAGTCTATAGAAACAGCACTCATATCTGTTAGTTATTGCCTCATTAATACCATAAGGTTGATACATACTTTGTGTTTTTAAAGCTATTTGGCTTCAATGAAAAGTACTGAAGAAGTCAGAAACTGTAATTTACTTTGTGATTAATAACTATGTTCATATTCAGCATAATGTAAACCTGAAGCTCTTTTTAAGCTTGTTGTGCCAGAAAGTTTTTTTTTTAAACAAGACTTAAGATGGCAACTGTAAACCATGTCACATATTGTACATAATTTGTTGTCATCAAACAAGATACTTAAGGGCCATTCACCCCCAGGGGAGCCAGAGACACAATACACGGACACTGTGTTAAGAACTGCTATTACCATCTTCCTGAACTGCCGCTCTCCCAGAAACTAATTTATTTCTTGACCGTTATACATCTCTCATTCAGCCTCCTTTCTGTGGTAAAAACATCAGTACTAGTGTAAATTTTGCCATCACCAGGTGCTGTGGTCTTGTTTAGTCTAATGAATTTTGACCATAAATAAAAGCAATGATGAAAACATAAAAACAAGACTTGTTTAATGACTTACATGACATACGTGAATCTTTGCATGCTTACCTTGGCACCAGCTGTCGCAGGTTCTTACACAGTGACTGTATGAACCAGGATCCATTCGCTACTTCTCTGTATGAGACATAGTTTGGCACTGTGGCTTTGGCCAATAAAAAGTCTGCCCCTGCAGGTAATGATTCTTTGGGCACTTGAGCATCACAGACAATGCCCATCTCCATGCTGTCATCAGGGCCATCTGAATTCAGGAACACCACTTGTTGCTCTTGTGTACCTTGGCAAGCCTGAATAAAGAAGAGTTTGGGCTTCGCAATAAGAGACTGACAATAATGGCCATTTAGTGGCTCCATCAGCTTCCTCAGCTCCACCTTTTCTCCGTCCACTCCATACACACCCCCCTCACAGCCATGAGTCAGTACACAGCACACCACACAGTCGGCCTCTGTGTGGTCACGACAGCGCAGGTTCTCCAGTGCATCCAGCATACTTTGTTTACTGCAATCATTCACCACCTCTGCCTTAAATCCCAGCCACTGGAACACAGCCACTAAACTCTCTGCGCAAGCACACACAAGCAAAAAAAATAACCCACCAAAGGCCAAAACCATGTAGCTGTTCTCAGAGGAATAAAACCTATTTAAATATTTTTGTTAGTACACACATTGTAAAAGGCCTGAGTAGCATTTCAGATATTTCATTCAGTAGTCATATATAGTCAGTATGTAGAAACACTGTATTATTAGCCACTAAGTGTATTCACTTGTTTCAATACCACTCATGAATTATGTATATGCTAAGCATGTAACAGAATGAAATGATTGTTTGATATATTGCAAGTGTATTTCTCACCAGAGAATAGTGCTCTGATAAGTCAAGTATCACAGTGCAAAATTATTGGCACCCAGTGTAAAAATTAGTAAAATAGGTTAGAAAAAAATCCACCTTTTGGTAAAGTAGCTTTATCTCCCACTGAAAAAAAATTGATAAGGGCACAGTGTTTGAGATGAATAAGAAAACTCTCCACACTTTTTCAGCACCTCTGCTCTTTTCACGTTAATGGCCGCATTTTATCATAACATTTTCTCTAAAATAAAAAGTGTAGACCTGTGGTTGGATATGTAAATGGGATTTAGCCATTTGTGGACTGTGAACAAATGTCTTGGGGGTCGGCCAATTGTTACTTTCTTAAACAATACAGAGGCATCACTGATATTTACGATGTGACACTCTTTGAAATGCAATATCCTCCTTCCTCCATGAGGTGTAAAGAAGGAATTCTTTACTAATGAAATTGTAGTTTAGGCCAAAAATTTGCGGATTGAACCAAAGACCAAGTTTCTGCATACTGAATATGGAATTGAAGTGAAAGTGACTCTGTCATTGTGAACACACTCAAGCGCCACAACGAAATGTGACCTCTGCATTTAAGCCCATCACACGTGCAGCTACCAACGGCGCCCAGTGAGCAGTGTAGTGGGACAATACCTTGCTCAAGGGTACTTAGTAGTGCCCGGGCCAGGACTCGAACCTGCGACCTTCAGGTCTCAAAGGCAGCGTCCTAACCACTAGGCCACCGCTGCCCACACCAACATAGCACATAAGCTCTCATATTCAAATGATGGAGCCAGTCCAACACAATATTTTACAAGTTATATGTATTTTGGCTACAGACAAGGCAATTATGCTTACTTTCATCTATGTCCGTTCCTTTTCTGTTGCCTAATGATATGCGACTCCCTGAGAAGTTGTAGTTGTTGATAATCAAGCAGAACCCTCTCCAGTGTCCTTTCATATCATACTCTTCCAGTTTCTACAATGCAAAGTGCACCAAGCTGTCAGACACAAACACAAAACACACTTAGAAAACACAACATGTGAGCAATTTACCAAAGTGCTATGTTCTTTAAGGTCAGGACAGCTCAGGGTCTTTTCTTCAGCTGCTGTGGTGAACTCTGCACAGTGGGATTGTGCTAAAAGCAAAACAGATATTATAGTTAGCAGTAATTAGGCAAATACAGATTTTCAAAGAGTGCCTAGTAAATTAGGGAAGCTTGTGGATGCATCATTACCTTGGCTGGAGCCTTGATTGGAGTTTTCAGTGAGATTCAAGTGAGACATCCGTCCCTCTACATTGTCAACTGAAGGTTGAAATACACAATATAATCATCTGGCTAATGTCCCACAACAAATTATACATGATGCAGACAATTTTGTTTACTGATTAAAAGACTAATTCTAGTTACAAGTTTTTTGTTAGCAAGTTCCTAGAGACAGTTAAATTTATTTCAAAGTATCGCCAGCCCACCGTGTTCAACGTTTTGTGACAGAATTTTAGCTTTTTTAGAATGCTTAAAAAATTAAGGGAGCATCAGTACTTCAGGAGATTGTTGAGCAGCTGAAGTAAAATTTAAATTATAAAATGCAATTATGTTGGTTAGTAAAACCTTTAAAAAATATATTTTCTTTGTGCTTTTGTCTGTTAAATAAAGGCTCACATCAATTAACAGATCACAGATTTTTGTTTTTATGCATTTTGAAAAATATCCCATGTTTCTGGAAATGGGGTTTGCATATAATAGTTTAAAAATCACATATTAATACATAACTGTGTTACTTACCACTCATTGCTTTAAACTGACTGATTTTTTTCTGTAAATATGGATGTGTTTCTTTAATAATTCTTTGTATGGTGTCCAGGTTATTAGCAGCTAGTCGATCAACTTTTTCCAAATCCAGAAACAATTGCAGTGGTGTCTGTAAGTGTTATCACAATAACATTAAAAAACACACAAACTTTATCATTAATCTGATTTTAATGTAAACACTGGCCATACTCACTGTGTCTTTCTCCAGTGTTCTGGGAGGTAGAGTCTGATGCAACAAGAACTTAATTGTCTTTAGATCATCTTTTGAGATGTCCTCTGCCAGGTCAAACAACAACTTTCTACGGGGTGGACGAAAATGGAATTTTATAAAGCCTTACAAATTTGTAGCTAATTCTACATAGCTAAAATAACTTGTGTTACATTTTATCTACAAGACCCACACATTTACACCAAGAACCCTAATATTTAAAATATTTCTGCATCTGTAAATCAAAACACTGAGTAGAAGAAGCAATTAACTGCTGCCCTAACAAAACCTTTTTTGAAGGAAATATTTACAAAAAGTATTCAAAATTTAATGATTTTAGACCAATTTTGTGGTCTTTTACTAATAATTATGCATGTTAAATCAAATTAATAATAGCAAAAAGAAAAGCAAAAAAAATGAAGTACCCCTG
This sequence comes from Arnoldichthys spilopterus, assembly GCA_037974385.1. NCBI lineage: Eukaryota > Metazoa > Chordata > Actinopteri > Characiformes > Lepidarchidae > Arnoldichthys > Arnoldichthys spilopterus. The sequence continues at coordinate 11,066 of JBBPDA010038369.1, forward strand.
ACCTGTATGAGGAGATGCGTTTGATCATGAATTCTGGACACAAGTTAAGCTCTCTAATCAGCCTGTAGCATTTAGTGATTGTCAGCAGCTCCACAAGCAGAGAAGGATCATCTGGGGAAAGCAAGTCTTCCTTCATCAGCAATAAAAACAGATCTCCAGCTGTAACCACTGTGCTAAGGTCCATTCTGAGCAGGTCAGTGCAGAGGAAGACCAGCTCCAGCACCTCATCCTGACTGAGAGACTCCTGCACTTTTAACAGCATCTCCTTAAACTTCATCTCCTAAAATAAGATCACCAGATGGAAGATCAAATGGAAAACCACTAGAACAAAAACACTGACCACACTTGGATCAAATTACTACAATGTATTTTTACACTCAAATCTTAGAGCTTACGAATAAACTTCAATCTTCAAAAAAGATATGAAACGTGATATTCTCAAAAGAAGGTTTGCAATGTGAAATAATGCACTGATTCTTGAGAGACAACAAAATGTTTTAGAGCTTCAATTTTTTTAAATACTAAATTCATTTGAACAAAAGTCTCACCTAAACAAAGGTTTCACCTAACAATCCATCTAAAATAAAAAGGTTTTTAAATCACTGTTTATGAAAACTGATATTTATTCTCTTCATTGTGTCTGAGACCCACTAAAAGCAAGCTATGTTAATTTCATCAATTCAACAAGAGCGTAAAGTCTTAAAGTATTAAACAATGGTGTTCTTTAATAGTCATAAAATGTGCTATATACATTTTTGTTCTGATTTCACACTTTTTAAAAATAAAATGTAGAAACTTTATCTATAGTGACTTTTAATATTAATCATATATTATTAATTTTCAAAGAAGACATCATTACATATAGTTTAGCGGGTGTTTTTATAAACACAATGCATTTAACAAAGAATATCATAATTCTTCGAAAAACAAAAAAACCCTGTTGATAGTTTCTGAAAGAAGTATTTACAAATATTTTACCAAAGACTGATTACTGATCAGACAAGCTTTGACATGGAACCTTCAAGAGAAAATGAAAAGAGGCCAGCCAAAGAACACATGGTAATGGTATCTTCAAGCAGACATTAAAACACTAGGAGGTACATGGTATTAAAAGAAAAAACAGAACTGAGAACTTCCCTTGTTGCCTTACCATAGGAATGATGCAGCCTAAGCAGGCTACTATTGCTTTAAATTCTTGAAAAGTGCAGACAATGAAAAAGTGTAAGAATGTACTTTGCCACAGGAACCAAAAATGACCTGTCAGTGGATTTGCTATGTATACAGCAGCAGTACATCTTAATTTTATAGTGCTGCTATCTTTTTGAAATTTCTCCAAAGAATCTGAGCAGCCACCTTCAATATAAAGTTCCTCTTTGGTTACATTAACACGATGTTCAGAGCAACTTACAATGGAATAACATTACAGATGTAACTAAATGTAGTGCTAGGAGTCTTGCCCCAGAATGCTCTTGGTGTGTGTTTGTCGAGGCAGTCTCCTACCTCCACTACACTACACTATACTTTTGTTTCTCCTGCTTACTAAAAGAACACTTCCAATGCGCATTGATATACATCCAGTATATGATGTTCACTAAGAATGTGAATTGTGAATGACTGTAAAGCCCTGAAAAAACTCTGGAATTTTTCAAACCTAATTTTTTTTACTACCAGTAGCATAAAACTAGAGAAAACATTGTAATTTCCCACAATATTTATTAGAATAAGAAATGAATAGCGATTGTGACAACAAATACATGCATCTTTTTGCAAACTGTAGGTATTGCAACCCTCGTGAGTTAATATAATAAAAGAAAATAATGAATACTATTCTGAACTCCACGGCTAGCAGCATTCAGACTGCACTTGAACACACACATGCACTCGCGCACGTGGCCATTGAAAAAATGATGATACTGATCCTCAGCAAGCCAAGTTCACATATAATAACTCCGAACGATTCGGTGTGCACATGCGCAGTTAACTTTGGTAGGATATTGTCATGAGTAGGAAAAAAATTCAGAACACCCGGTCTAACAGAATGAGGAGGAAGGAAGCAACACAACCATCCCTCACAGCGACAACCAGCACTTCCTGGAAAGTGTGCGGTCGGTGGGCTACTTTATGACACGAGTATGACGAGGCTTTTTTTTTTTAACATGAATTATGATTTTAGGCGTTGCCGAAAGCAACACATTTAGGCTACTTCCAGCGTCCCTCAGAGTCGCTCTTATTTGAGCGGCGCTCCTCAGAGTCGCTCTTACTGGAACAGCGCCCTTCAGAGTCGCTCTTACTGGAACAGCGCCCCTCAGAGTCGCTCTTACTGGACCAGCGCCCCTCAGAGTCGCTCTTACTGGACCAGCGCCCCTCAGAGTCTCTATAACTTGACGTATGTTGGCTGGTAAGGTACAGGCTACATAGCTTACCTTGTCCTCCATGATTTGGAACCGGCCCCTGGCAGTGACGTCAGCTCAAAGCATATAATCCCTTCCCTGGATTTTTCATATTTAGTCTATAGTAAAGAACAGATAACCTGATTATCTTCAGACCGATTGTGAACGAGTAAATTAAGTCGATTTAGAAACGACGGTGTATGCTTACCTCACCCTGCCTTCCTACTGAGTCACACAGCAGCTGGTGCGCGTCTATTTATACACCTAAAGCGAAAGTAAAACATATTTTTTTGTTTGTGATACTAAAGTCGTTCCACACTCCACGCCCCCTTCCCATCGAGCTGTGTGTATGTGTGTGTATATACTGTCAAGTTTCTTCAAAGGTTTTAGATTATTATCCTGCTGTCTGTCTTTGTATCTTGCATTTCCGTCACCATTCTTATACTGATTATGCAGAACTACTTCCTGTAGTAGAGCACTGTGCTAATAATGCCTCGGACCATGTGGGAGCAATGTGTTAAAGCTCTGTTTTAACAGTCTCTGTTTTAAAGTCTCTGTTCCAACAGAAGAATTTGTAGGTCATCATCAGAAGTTGGTGCACCTGTGAGAAATGTTTGCATTAGCCTTTAAGGCTTAATTTTCTTACATTGCTGCATAAAAGCAAGTTAACGAGTTTCTTAATGCTTGGGGAAAAGCCTGTTGTCTTAATCTACATAATATTTCAGTTTTTGATTAACTAAACTTTTCATTTCTGATGTATTTATTTTTTATATTAATTAATTTCCTGATACCAGTAAAGTTTATTCTATTTATAATTATATATATATATATATATATATATATATATATATACATACATAATTTATTATATATTATGTATATTATATATTAGAGCACCCTTTGAGCTTAATACAGCCATGAGTCTTCTTGAAAAAGATGTTTTGGGGATCCTCTGCCATTCCTCCTTGCAGATCCTCTCCAGTTCTGTCAGGTTGGATTGTAAACATTGGTGGACAGCCATTTTTAAGTCTCTCCAGAGATTCTCAATTGAGTTTAAGTCAGGGCTCTGGCTGGGCCATTCAAGAACAGTCACAGAGTTGTTGTGAAGCCGCTCCTTTGTTATTTTAG
>JBBPDA010038420.1:0-38905 GCA_037974385.1 Arnoldichthys spilopterus
TAACGTATTTCCTTTATAATTAAGCTTTTTGTTCATACCATCATGACTTTATATGGTGATAACACTCAGAAAACATTCCTATTAGGAAGTAATAATGGTAAGGGGCGAGACAGCACTGAGTTCAATCAGAATTAATGGAGCGAATTCTGCCGCTTCTCTCCGCATGTCTGAACTATACGCGGTCTGAGCGCGCACTGCCCCCTATGCCATAAAGTGATACTGCTGCAAATCGACCAGAATTGCAGCACCTACAACAGCTTGTTGTACACCAGTAACTTAAAGTGATATGCCCCCTATTTCAACACCATTTAACTTAACAGAAATCTGGTGTGGGTTACATCAGTCTGTTGCCTTTTGATCTTTCTCAGTCTTGTTCCCTTGTGTCAGTCTTTTGGTGTCTTGTTTTCTGATCTTGTGGAGCCCCTGAGTGGCTCTTTTTGAAGGGGGGAACTGTAATGATTGATCCTGTTCCTTGTTTTGTCTTTTTGGATCTTGTCATTAGATTACTCTAGTCTGTGTTTATTTTGCCATGTGTCTGGAGTTGTTACCATGTGTCTTTTCTTAGCCCTGCCCAGTCATTGTCATGTTCAGGTGCAGTATATAGGTTTGTGTCTTTGATATTTTGGTTCTGGTACGGTTTAAACAATTACCATATATATATGGTAATTATGGCATCCTCAAATGGAAGGTGAAGGAGCGCAAGGGTTCTAACTCCCTCTAACTTTAGCTCTGTGTTGTCATCATGGAGGAATATTGATACTTTTAGCACAATTTATAGTGTGTATATATAATGTTATATAATGTTTACATATTTTACAGTAATAGTATATAGTATTAAGAACGTTACGTAGTATATTTTAATTAAAGAGTATATTTGATATTATTCTTAATTTGTATTCTATTTTGATTATTCTTACTCTTTATAAATTAGTGTCTCCTTGTCTTTTCTGTCTGTCTGAGCTGCTGTAACGAACAATTTCCATAGGGATCAATAAAGTTCTCTGAATCTGAATCAATTTGGACATTTATGGCTGTGCTGAGTTATTTTAAGGGGGCAGCAAATTTACACTGTGATACTACATTTTATCAGTGTCATATCTTCAGTGCTGTCTCATGAAATGATATAATACACACAGTATGATAACACAGTATGATACTGCAAGACTACCTATTTTACTTTTGTAATAAACTAAAAAAGAAACTTCACCAACAGGAAATTGATCCCAAGCAGACGTCTTTAGCAACACAGGAATGAGTAAACAACAAAAAAGGTCAAATTAGTTTGAAACTTGTGCAGAAAGCATTTTTCAGTTTTGATTATATCTTACAAATCTAATGAAAAATTAACCATCTAACCACAAATTAATCAGAGTATCTCCAAAGCAGCAGGTCTTGTGGACTGTTTCAGATATGCAGTCTAGAAATAATTATTTCTTGTACACAACCCCATAGAAAGAGTTGTCATTAAAAGTTAAAATGTATGTAGATTTGGGTTTTGTCATTTTATCTTAAATCTTCATCTTCGTCTTTTTATCCTTTTTCTATGTCAATTTTAATATATTTCCCCATCCTTTCACTCTCTGGTGCTTGTGTGGAATAAAACAAAACATGCTGAATAAGAATGCACACACACTGGACATGGTGTGTGTGTGTGCGCGTGTGGTGAATACACCCAGTGCTGTCCCTGCTGTTGTTTGTAACTCTAGGGTTAGTGTATATTTCTAATAAAGAGGAAAGAGAACAGAACGTTGTAAGAATTGTTTGGCTTCTTTTCTCTTCTTCTCCTTTTTGTTCTCATCTCTGTTTATGTCTTTACCTGCCCTTCCTTCTCTTCTCTTCTTTTTTTCTTATCTCATTTTGGGGTTCTTTGGCTTGCTCAATAAAATGACCTTCAGTAGTCATTCAGAGTTCGGTAGTCTGTACATGCACTGGTGTGAGTAGTGTGTATGGCCAATGTTAACCTTAAACTGTTATGCAAAAAATTATACACCGCAGTGTGGTATGTCTTATTGCATTTGGTGTGAGTAGTCACTGATGCAAAGTAAAGTAAATATGTACAACGGCTAAATTGTTTTTTGAAAGATATTAGCCCATTTATTGTTTGCAACATCATTTGTTCAGTATTTGTTTTACAGTAATCAATTCAAAGCTGTCAGTGCTGAGAAAGATATATTAAAATGTCAGATTATGGTAAAAAATTATATAAATAAAATAAATATGTGCAAAATAAACATTAAAAGGGGCTTTTCTATAATGCCTATAGTGTACTTTTATAATTAAACACAGGTGATAAATATTAATTGGACTGAATTATTGAAAGGTTTTCTTATCATAATATGCATATTTTGTATGTTTTATTTCTTTTAATCTATCATATCATCTAATTTATTGAGTTCATTGATTTTTTTGTTGTTCAGTATTTGCAGAAAAGAAATCTTACATTTATTAATATTGTTGGGATATGTTTGTCTTTTTAAAAAAGACACTACATTTTGCCCTCAGCCAGTAGTACCAGAATAATACTGAATGTCAATAGTTTTAAGAGGATCATATTGAAGTTGAAAATACATTAGAATTTGGTTACATTCCATGTGTGTGTATATTTTTTTTCAGTAACTGAATTTTGAGTGTGTGTTATCATGGCAGACACATGGTCACACTCTATTCACCTGATGCACAAAATGAAATTAAAGGCCTCATGTTCTTGCCAAAATTGATACGGTAAAAAGTAGAAGCAAACACATTAAGTAAAAGAGTGACCTACTGTATTTGAGAGACATGTTTATATTTGTTGATTTGACAGGCATGAAATCCATTGACCTTTTTCAGAATCAGCTGAAGTGTATGAGCGATATTTCAGCTGGCTGCAATCGTGTGTAGGCATTGTTGTCTGTCTCAGGTGTGTTGGTGTTAATCTGTTTGTGAATGTCCCACTGGTGATGCTAAGAGCAAAGTGGTTGGATTAGGCTTGTCATTGCATCCATGGGAGAGGATAATCCCACTTCAAGTCTTCTAATGGGATTAGAGTGGAGTCTCATCATCTTTATAGCAGCATAAAAAAAAGGCAGAGAACTTAGCCCCATGTATAAAGAGTTCTGCTGTATCACATCAGAAGCTGCTGAGAGTTGGCATACTTTCACTCTTTTTCATACTCTCTCTTTTTTATTGTACACTCTCTACATATCTAATTTAATTCTGAACTCCCTTGCCCTCTCTGATCCATGTTTAAACTTTCACTCATTTTGTCTCTTACGGTATATTGTTATCAACAAAAGGTTAAAAAATGCTGTTAAAGAGTAAATATAAAGTTCATCCAAAACTATGCTTCCTGTTTTAAGTAATGTAATTTTACTAGCTGATTTAAAAAAAAAAACAATGTAAGACTAGAGAATGCAACAGAGCAGAGAGCAGCATACACTTTACAAATGTACATTTGTCTGTTCTCTTTCATCTCTTTGAATCTTGTGTATTGGAATATTCTTCTGATTTTACACTTTGTGTGTGTGTGTTTGTGTTCAAGTGTGCAAGAGACAGAGAAAACGTAATAAATAAAAATGCAGTAAAAATATGAAATGATTTTTTTTATACCTGCATATGTATAAAATGTATGAGTTAATAAGCATCTTTTTTTCTTTTCCTCATGCATCCACAGAGTACCCTAAAGGTAAGACAATTAAAATTAAGCAATTTATTAATAGTGTATTTGTATGTTCTCCCAGCTGTTCATCCTGTGTTAACTGTTTCAGTGCCATTTTTTTGACAGTACAATCTGGACTTTCTGACTTTCTTTTCTGCAGAGCTTCCACTCCTTTCTTATAAAGTCTTCCATCATGATCTTTCTTGGCTCTTTCCTGTTTATTCCTTTTTTATTGGCCCCTTTTCCCTTACTTTTCTTAATGCTTCATTACTGAAACCCATTTTTCAAATAACTTTACAGATTCAGTTTACATGTTTGCTTTTTGTTTTGTATCTCTGCATATAGTTACTTGTGTTGTTCTTTTTTTCTTTTTTTTTATACCCTTGGAAGGCAAAATATTCTTTTGCAAAAGCATATAGTGAATCTGGTTTTGTGAAAATTGTTCAGAGTGTAATTTTATACTCAAATATGCAATATGATTGTGAGCTGAAAATTAACTTTTTTCAATCCAAAATACGCTTAGAGGATTTAAAATGCATGATGATTCATGAGTTAGAATGGAATGTGCTTAGGACATCCCTATTAAACTTTTATGTTAAAAGTAGAGGATTGTGTTCTTTCTCTGTGTTTAGAGATTTAGAGAGAGAGAGAGAGAGAGAGAGAGAGAGAGAGAGAGAGAGAGATGGGAGAAGTGAAAAATTGAGTTTAAGAAATACTGAGGTCTGTGCATTTCATTTAAAGATGTTTAGCATTCTTAAAAAAGTTTCTGGAGTTTCTGTCACTAAGGTGTTTGTGTGTGCATGTGATCAGTGTGTGTGGCAAAGACATATACCAGGGGAGAGAAAACTGTATTAGTAGGATTTTTTCAGTAAGATTTTGTTTTAGATTTTGTTTTACATTCTTTTCAGTAAATTATCAGAAGTCAGCATATTGCCAGAAGACTAATCCAGGCAGACTAATCAAAATGGATATGAAAGTGAAATATAATTTAAATCTGACATTTATATGTAGTTCTACTTACATTTTCTGCTGAAGCTTCTGTATTTACTATAAGAGTTATTGGTGTCATAGCTGTACTTTTCAAGGTGCAGTGTGCTATATGATCATGAACTAAGTCTGGTAGCTGCTGTGATAATAATCATGCAGTGTTATTGCTTGAGGGGATAAACTGCTGCTGCAGTGCAGTGACAGATCATTTAGATGTCTTTGTTATCTCTCAGCCTTTTGAAAGCTGCCTTTTTTCATCGCCTCACACTGTTTCAGCTAAAGTGGTGCTGTGTGTGTGCTGAGATAGAGAGAAAGAGAGAGAGAGAGAGAGAGAGAGAGAGAGAGAGAGAAAGAATGACAATTGAAACCACATTTATTATAGCTTTAGCTACAGCAGAGCACACACATTCCACTCCATTATTTACATTACTGTGCATCCTGTATACAAATTCAGTGAAAAACCTGTCTAAATCATCAGTAACTGAAAAATGTGTACTCCACCAGGAGACATCTGGTCACCAGCACCTCCACCATCAGCACCGGGTCAGTTCCCTCACACACGCTAATCCTGCTCTTTCTTCTGCACCAAATTGCCAGCTTAGCAGCCCGTTTTAACAGAACCACTCAGTCCCTTTTTACAACAGAATACTTTGGCCAGTAAATAAAGAACCATATATTAAAAGATAGGAGAGAGAGCAAGAGAAAGCGAGGGAGAGAGAGAGAGAGAGAGAGAGAGAGAGATGGTCCTTTGTTTCAAAACTGACTCATGAAGAAAAAATGTCCTCCTGGTGGTGGATGAATGCATGGGATCTTGCTTTTTCACTTCCCTGTGTGCATTGTTTATGTGTGTTTGTTCAAAATGAGAGTTTGTCATTTATGTGTTTCTTTTTTTCATATTTTTCATTCATTCATTAGTATTGAATGGGATTAGTAGGGGATGACCTATTTACTGTAACACCAAAAACACACTCCGGTATCTCCATTTTTCACATTGCTACTTTCCACTGCACTGGAGACCTGTCCGTGTGAATCTGTGATATGTATGTGGGTGTGGAGCTACATGGGGGAGGGACTTTGATTTATCCATCTTTTGTCCTTGCAGTACACATTCCCTGTGCTTCTGCTGTCACTGTCCTCCTCCATGACTAATAAATCAGTCCAGAAAATAGTAGGTGACAATATGAATCATGCCCTGGGGTCTTTACAATGCCTCACTGGTAAACCTCTCCGTTGGGAATTTGATTGACATAAATCTATCTGTCTCTCTCTGTCTGTCTGTCTCTCTCTCTCTCTCTCTCTCTCTCTCTCTCTCACACACACACACACACACACACACTCTCTCTCTCTCTCTCTCTCTCTCCCTCTTTGGTTGGTATGACGCTCAGCTAAAAGCAACCAATGGCAAAATCCTCAGTTGCACTCAGCAACACATTAGCCAATCACAGTGTCAGGGGCATCTGACAGATGTTTGAGGGACCAATTAAGATAGGAAATCAAATGGTGTGATGAGTTTAGTGACTGCACATGCAGCTTGCTGTGTTCTAAGCTGCTTTGCACTTATTACTTGAAATGCCAGGTTATAGGTTTGGGTAGAGAATTATCACAAGTAATGCATTCTCATTTTTTATTCTGTGACAGGAATAATCTTGTGCCTTTCTTTCTGTCACACACTGCAAAAAAAAGTGAACGAATAACAAAACACGTTTTGCTTGTTTACTCAAAATGCAATGTTATGTCTTAAGCAAGCTGATGTTATGCTACCTACCTAACTGTGGATCACAATAATTATATGTCCTGTTTAGTTGTCTGACCTACTACTGGCCATAAAAGAAGGTTGCATAGACTGTTCTAGTGTGGTGTGTTGGTAGGAAATGGGGTATTTCTGTGAGTTATGGGGTGTACAACTATGTAAATCTAGGCCATATGTTCCAAAGTAACCATTATCTTTACTCCAGTCACTCCACTGATACCGATACATTTTCTGTCTTTTTTCTATCTTTACACATATAAAAATTTTAAGTCAGAGCAATTTACACTTGTTCTTCATACGTTAGCCCAACAGAAGTCTATTTGGACTAAGGATCCGATGCTTTAGGACAAAATGCATTCTTTAACCTCATGTTTTAAAATTCATTAATTAATTTCTCAATTAAACTCAACCACCAATAACATTCAGTATTCAAGATTTTTTAATAATATAAAACATGTATTATCCTGTTTAATAATTAAATTCTTGAAATTCACCTTTATTAGACATTATAAAGCATTTTTTAGCTCATTCTTTTACAAAGTTACAAAATATTCTTAATGAAAGAGTGAAAGAAAATAGTTTTTAGTGTTCAGGTATAATGAGTTGCTTATGGGTTGTGTATGAAAAGTTGTGGTGATTAAATACATGTTTCATTGCTAGATGACCTGCTGTGCTACATGCTGGTAAAGAGAATTGTCTAAAAGGTTTTGTAATAGTAAACTCTATACTAAATATTGCATTTAACCAGTTAAAAAAACTGTAAAACTATGAGGCAATAAAATTACTGCTTTTTTGTTAACTACCAGGTTGACTTAAGTAAAACTTCAGTTTGCTTTAATGGAAAGGGTTTCCCTGTCTTTCTCTCACTTGGATTTGGGTGTTCATATGCTGACTTTCTCTCTTGCTTTGTGCAGTTAAATCTTCCTCTAAAAATGTAGAGTTGATGTGCAAACCGTTTAAATGAGCCTTTTCTCTGCATGAAACACTGCTTACTCCCTCTCTCTGTGGCTCAGGTTTAAATAAATCATTTGCTTCCATGCAAGTAATTTGGTTTGGGTTATTTTGGTGGCTGATCAGCCTTGTTGTTATTGTTTCTGCAGCAATGCAGAGTGGATTTAAAAGAGAATGAGCTCCTATGTGCTGGCTTTGTGGCCAACACGATAAGAGTATGGTTCTCAGGTGATTAAAACTAAAAACAGTTCTTGTGGAAGAGTGAGACTCCATTTCTTTTTCCCAAATGTGTCTAGTTTTTGTGCTTTATTTTCCAATGGCTTTGATCTTGTTGGTTAAACCTCAGTGCTTTGGATATGGTTGCTAATCCTGTGGACAATAAACTCAACTGAAGACAGCATGAAGTTTAAAGGCCTATTAGTTGAGAAAACTTGGGTTGCCAGTATAGACTGAATCCGGAATCAAGAATTTGTATTTGGGTTTGTTGTTGTTTTTAAATATATATAGAAAATTCTAAATAACAGTGTAAGGCAAAGGTTTTGTTCCTACAGTGTTGATGTATTGATTATGGATTTATATAACACATGTGGGACATATGAATGACACTCTGTCCTGAAATTGTATAAAACAAATGTACATGTGTTTGCATCACGTTTAATGTCTCTTTTCCTGTAAACCCATTTGTGCCCTACTTTGTGAGAGCACAGGGATCTGAGCACAGATTTTAAAAATAAATGATTAAGCATTCGCTGGATTGAGATTCAGTGGGAGATTTTTCTTATTATGTATGGTGTGTCAGTGTCTTTTAATCTCATCTTATCATTTAGAGGGCTAACGCTATGGCAGCGTTAGCCTCTTTTAGTTAAAAATTCATTCAAATTGTAAAATGTCACCAAATTTATAGCCTGTTACACTTTATCAACAACATATTATGATCCTCTGCATACTGATAAATCTTGGATGGATAAATAGGCTGGCAGTGTGGGAGTGAGTCTGTATATGAAAAGATAACTTGGTGTGGAATAAAATAAAATGAAAATAAATATTAGTATTATACACATATTGATTTGGCTTTCTTGTAATGCATCTTAGTTATGCAGAACAATCAAATGGGTTCAAATTGTTGGAGCTGATCAGTTCTCTAAGCATTCTGGTATTACTTGACCTTATTGCAGCATTTGACCTATTACACCTATTACCTGTGGCGTCCTTTAAGTTTCTGTTCTTGGACCTCTTCTATTTATTATTTATTTGCTTCCCCTAGGAAATATCTTTAGAAAAGCTGGAATCCAATTTTATTGTAATGCAGATGACAACCAGCTTTATATATCTTTTAAGCCTAACTTCCACCTACTATTCTTACTCACTGCCTTTTTGATGTAAAAACTTGGTTTACCCAGAACTTTCTTAACAATGATAAAACATTCTAATTGGTACCAGACACATCCTTGTTAAAACTAATAGTTTTTCTTTAAATATAGATGGCTATAAAATTTCTCAATATTCTGTCATTTAATGCTCATATTAAAGCTCTTATCCTTTCCTCTCCACAAATAGCACTGCTACTCTTGTTCAGGCATTGGTGACATCACACATTGATTATTGTAATTCCATACTTACTGGTGGATTCAGGTACATATCTGATACTAAGGGAAGAATTTATTATTCTCATAAGAGGTTCCAATGTCAATCTAAATTATCTGAGTTAATTATCAAACTGTCTGGATTTAAATTAATAGACTGAATTGTCTGACTAAAGTTTTTTATTTTACCATTTAAAAAGTTCAAAAAGTCATTGCTACTCTATATTGATGGTATACATGTTTATGTAGTGGCCTTATTTCTGGTTATTTTTGGTATAGTATTGTAAAGGGCCGAGGGTTATCTTTATTATCTTCTATAAGGGTGGAGAGATAAGCTGTTTTTATTTTGTTTGTCTTTTTTGTAGCTCAGGAGACTCATGCTAGTTTGAATACTACCAAATTGGTTTGATGCCATTTACATTACAATTTTCATGCAGTTTGTTTAAATGTGCGTGTGTGATTGTTGTATCAGGAAACAAGTTTTTTCTCACTGATCTTGTAGAATATTTCCTGCTGAAGTGTTGGGATGCATCATCAGTGATGTATCCTAGGGTAATCAAGTGTTTTGGGTCTATTAGAACATTACCCTTACCCGGGCGACCCAGCCGAGGGTGATCAGTTCCAGGCTTGCATTCCAGCAGCATTTGATCACTGGTCTCCCTCTGCAGCCAGAGCCGTGTAGTGGCTCTCTGCTGCATCTAAGATTGATTTGATGGCCCTCTTCTTATCCTAACCTACTATTCCTAACTCGGCCAGGACTCTGCGTATAGACCGGACTGCAAAGCCCCAACATCCCACCTTGATAGGCTAACAGTGGGTGATCAAGCCCAGCCTTCCACATTCCTCTGTCAACTCCTGGTACTTGGCATGTTTCTGCTCGAGATTCCTCCATGTGCTCTTCCCAGGGTACAGTGAGTTCCACCAAGATCACCTGTTTGGTGGAATTGGAAAAGATGGCCATGTCTAGATTCAGTGTTAATGGGGCAAAAAAAGTGTTGCTGCTTGCCCAGATTAACTTTTGGCTGCCAGTCAGCTGCTAAGACCAGGAGGCCAGTTGTTGATCTTGACTGTGAGGTATGTTTCTCTCCAAACAAAGTTAATTATTTTTGGGTGGTGCTGCTTGCTGGTTGTTTTAGCTAGGGCTACTTTCTCTGCAACTGCCTTGACCACTTGGTCATGCCCCCAGCAGTAACAGACATCTGCAAGTGCCTTCGGGCATTTGCTTAGGATGTGCTCAAGGGATCCTCTTGCAGAGAACAGAGCACAAGATGGTGTTTCGATCTTGCACCAGATGTGGAGATTTGCCAGACTTGGTAGGATCAGAAACCGGCCTCTGTAGTAGTTTGTTTGAAGGATGTTGTCCCACCTAACACTTCACTGCTGTGCAAATTCCAACTTCATCCATGCTCCTTTCTGTCTTAAACCCACCATCCTGCATGCTCTTTCTTCTTCCATGCTTGCTTGTACCTCCTCCTGGAGAGAAAGACACCTCTTTTTTCTTGTGGTTTTGTGAAGTTGGCTTATGAAGGCCAGCATGACCATTTTCTGCCTGTCCTGACCTCAATTCCTGCTGCTAACACCCTTGAGTCTCTGTACACGACACCATAAATTCCTCTTTTAAACCGCTGAAAAGGAGTTGCAGGATGTTACACCTTCCATATATTTATGCACTGCTGAGGCTGCGTGGAAAGCTGAGCCACGAAGATAGCTGCTGATCCTCCTCTCCATTGCTTCTACTGTTGTTCCTGGGACCTCATAGACAGGCAGTGGTCACAGGATCCTGGGCATGATGGCATGCTGGAAGGCCTTGAATCTCGCTGGTAGAACTAAGATGTCCACCTTTATGAGCCACTCCTCGATGTTTTTGGTGGTCTTTTTGATTGACTTGATATCCTTGAGGCTGTCATCATAGACCTTCCACAAACTTTTTACCAGCTGCTCAGTAATATTTGGAATCCTGTCACCAACTAGTGTGAAGCAGAATAAAACTAATTAATTTTCTTTTAATAGGAGCTACATTATCTAAAGTGCAACAGAATAGATGAGCAGTAGATGATGTGAATGTGTGCTTGACATGATAGTGTGGCAAAGTGCATGTATTATTACTAAGATGCAATTTAAATGAGATAAGATAATGTTCTGAGATCGCCTTAGATTCTGGAACTATAGGAATGTTTTCTATATTTAACCTGAGAGTTAGTATTAAATTTAGCGTGTCTTCACAATTGTAAGTGGGTTCTATGAGCTTCTGTTTAACTCACACTGAATCTAGAATGGACACAAATGCTGTTTTCAGGGGGTCATTATGGTTAACGAAGTGAATATTTTAAGGTCTCAGACAATTTAAAGCTTTGTCTAATAAGACGGCCTAAATTTGAAATATGTAATATGTTAGTATAAAGAACTTTAAAATCTTAAAATTTATGTCCAGATTTATGTGTGATGCTGAGAATATCATTTTAAATGACTGCAATGTTGCAGTAGTCTCATAGCTAAAAGGTCCTGGATTCGATCCCTGGGTTGGCCATGGGTGCCTTCTGTGTGAAGTTTGCAAGCTCTCCCCATGTTTGCATGGGTTTCCTTCGGGTGCTCCGGTTTCCTGCCACTGTTCAATGGCTTGCAGTAGGTTGACTGGATACTCTAAAATTTGCCCATAGGTCTGAATGTGTATATGAATGGTTGTCTGTCTATGTGTTGCCCTGCAATGGGTTGGCCTCCTGTCCTGGGTGTGCCCTGCATTAGGCCTGTAGTCAGCTGGGATTGGCTTCAGCTTCCCCGCAACCTGGAAATGGAGGAAGCAATTTAGAAAATGGATGGATGGATAACTGCAACTGCAACGCCTCCTCCTCTGCCAGACGGACAAGGCTGGTGTATGTAACTATACTCAGGGGAAATCACATTTAATGCTATATACTAATTATGTTTAATCCATGTTTCTGTTAGACACACTATATCAAACTCCTGATCAATAAAAATTCCATTAACAATAACAAGACTCTTTTATTATTATTATTCAGCTTTTGAGTATTCTGAGTGACCACAGCCTGCTGTAAGCCATGTCACCACAGCACATTGGTATTACAAAAATAATACTCTTTATATTTTATACCAAATTATATTCTGGAGCCAAAATATTTCATGTACAATAAGCCATAGCATTTTTTGTACCTCATTTATCTATGCAAACTCCAAAATAGGCAAAATATTTTGTGCACAGAAATTTTTTTTCAGTATTAAAAATAATAATAATTTTTATGTAACATTTTTTCACAAAGGATTTTCTACTGAATACAGTTATATACTGTATATAATAATTGCTGAGTTTCCAGACCAAGCAAGGGGGCTGTTTGAATGCACTGTAGCCCAGATGGGGGCACATTTTGGCTGGGTAGCTAAGCTAAAAGGTCAGTCTCTCTGTGGGGGAGGTGATTGGAGTCATCCTGAATCTGTCTGTCTTTATCTGCTACTGTAGGGGCACAATACCACATTAACTGACCTACTCTCAGGCATATGTGTATGCATGTGGAGGGGGAGGGAAGGAGTGGGCATGAAAGTGAGAGAGAGGCCAAGCTGTTTTAAATCTGAATTAAAATTACTCTTTTTCTTATCTCTTGATTGTTATGGACATCTTTTGGCAAAAACCATAAGAGATTTATGAATTGATATTTACATAATTTTTAATGTGTGTATGGTAGAGGCAAACATTCAAAGCCTTGTACCTTCATATCTGTCTCACTCTGGGAGAGTAAACAGGGTCTCACCCACCACCCCCTCTTACTATAAAGAGGTTTCCATGGCAACAGAAAGGCTCTGCCAAGGAGGAGAGGAAGACTGTGCTCCCTGCTAACAGCAGCCCTCCCCCACCACATGCACACAAATCCACATTTACAAACACACGTGTCTCTACCCTCTATTTGCTTTAAATTATGGCATGCCCTATCTATAAGCTAATGTAGTGCATTCAAATTATTGTGTCCATGATGCTTTACCAAACACAAATAAATATAAACAAACAAAGCATTAATGTCATTGTTTTTCACTCACATACATTTTGTGTACCATCATAAGATTTATCTAAATATACACATATATTATGGATACATATCTTCATTAAGTACACACATAGATTTTTCAGCCTGCCTGCTCTCTCTACATATACACACTTGATATTCCATTATGATCATATATGATCATATCATGAATTATATCAGAATTATGGAAACATTGTTTGCATCCTAACTTGATTTTATTTTTTCTTGGTTTAGAGAGCAGTTAAGCACAAGTGAACACACACACATAAAGGCCAACATCACATCCCATGGCCACACCCTTGGCTCAGAGATATTCAAGCATACATCATGCAGAGGCTATACAAGTACCCCCTCTGGTGTTTGCAGCCCTGTTACACATCCTTAAGTGACAGAAACTGTACACTTTTGCACTCAAAAATGCACAAATAAATATGTTTAGAGGGTTACCCCACATAAATGTTAAATCTACATTTGTTCTACATTATTTATTAACAAAATTATTTTAGTAAGCCCTTTGGACATGCAGCTTTAAAGGCTTTGTTAAAGTGAGGGAAACAACAAAAGTCTTGTTCTCCAAAATTGCTTGTTTATCTGATTTTTAAAAATTGGGTGTTTGCACACAGAGGGTCAGTAGAAGTTAAGTGTGTGTGTGTGTGTGTGTGTGTGGTTGCACCATTCCTGCAGTGCCTCACCCATCTCTACCAGTAAAAATCAATTTTGTTTCTGTTCTGCAGGACCTACTGAGCATGCCTAGAACTGTGACCATATAAGTGCAGAAGAGGGACAGAGGGTAAAATGAACCCATATAAGAAAGTCAAACCTCACAGAGCTTTCCATCCAACTCAGGGGGTAAGGGCGGTGTAGGTAAAAGTGACTATTTGTCATTGTGAACAAAATCAAGCACCACAACAAAATGCGACCTCTGCATTTAACCCACCACACATAAAGCGGCAGGAGCAGTAGGCAGCTATCAACAGTGCCCAGAGAGCATTGTAGTGGGACAGTATCTTGCTCAAGGGTACCTCAGTATGCCCGGGCCAGGACTGCCCGCAGAATTTGCTGACTCTGTGTGATATGCAGATATGCCTTATACTGCCTGAGGCTAGGATTTGCAGATATCCAAAATACTATTTAGCTACTACCATTGTATTGCAGTTTTAACACAAGAAGAAAAGGTATTTAATGAACATATATAACTAATTTTGAGCAGACATAAAACTCTCCATTTAGTCCTCCTTAGGTCTGATTTAAAAAGGGGAACAAAACATGATGTTTTTGTGTGTCGTATTGGCAAGGAGATAGATATTTATTTGTTTATGTGGGCAAGTTTTTTAGTCCTGTTGCTATATACAAGTTAGGCTAGTCCTGCTAACAGCTAGTCACAGTATTAAGTATATTTGCTGTATGAACAATACTTTGTATCTTCATTTTTGTCCATTTGACAGTGTCTGAATCCTTTGAATATTGTGACAGTAAAACTGAAAATAATTCTGAATTTGATCACAGTATAGTAATAGTAAATAATAGTAAATCTCTTCTGTCTCTTTGTCTGTCTTACACAATAAGGGACAGTTTGATACTTTCCCTGCTTTTGTCATTTTAAACAAATAGTAAATAGTAAATAAATTGTAAATAGTACTATATAAGTAACTAGACGATAATATTATGCATAATTATGCATTGTGGGATTGTTTACATCCTTAGAAGTGCCTATTTAGAAGTTCATGACTGGCCAATTGTTACATGTAAGTTTTAAATGAACTCTGTAAGTGGATTTCTGGTGTACCTGCTATAGAGAGCGAATAATAATAATAATAATAATAATAATAATAATAATAATAATAATATTATCCTAGTGTAAAGGTTTGTCATCAAACACCAATAGGAATGAAGTAGATTTGTGGGTTCCATGGAGGAGAGCCAATTGCTTGATAAGTCATATAGTTAAATTATAAGCTATATGAAATATATGGCCTAGTATTAAAAAAGGTTAAATTCAGGTTTTTTATTAGTTGGACTATGTTTTTGTCAGTGGACAATATTTATTGTTATTCCAGTGCAAGTTTGTAGTTACTTTTTTGTATATGTATATTTGTGTTTGTGATGTTGGAAAGTGTGCTAAAAATGTATGTCCTGTGTAGTTGTCTAATTAGTTAAATGATATCAAAAGCCCAAGACTAATGTGTAATTTGTTATGTGTGGGTTTTGCTGGGTGGGTTTTCTGTCTGTATAGTTCTCTGAGAAGCAACAGCAGAATTATGTCTTTATTTAGCTTTTTTGCTTTGTTGTTTAATTATTATGTATTATTTTTCCTGACTTGGATTTTGTTACCCAGTTTGTCATACCAATGTACATTAAGGGTTTTGCATTTATTTAAAATTATTATTATTCTTATTATTATTTTAATAGCATATTCTTTTATTTATTTTTCTATCAATTTTGTGGGGTTTTGTCACTTTATTTGTCACTTTATTTAATTTTACACATATGCACAACATACATTTTACTTTAATGTAATTGCACTGTGTTTGTGTGCACAGTTGTATGGAGCAGATATACACTTCTTGTTGGCCTTTAATAAGCTCACACGTCTTATGCAAAAACTGCATATATTTTATACAATTTGTGAAATATGAAAATATAATGTTATGTAACAGGCTAGTCTGTGACTTGATCTTTAAATATTGATTTTATTGATTTTGAAGAAGGGAATTTATGCAATAGGATAATAATGATTATTAAAATGTGCTGCCTTGTTCATAGTAAATAGAAATAGGACAGGGAAATCAGCCTCCAGAATCTAATCCTGAATTATAGACCAGAGACTGTAAGCTTAAAAAAACATCTTGTGAAGTATATAATGAAGCATGGTGCCTGCAGCATTGACAACCACATCATCAATCCCTTCCCTTTTCCCATTATTACCCATGTTCATTTGAAGTAAGAGATGATGATGAAATAAGATTTCATTTCAGCATCTTAGTTTGAAATCAATGAGAGCCAGAAGGACTAGAGCACAAAAGTATGATAACCTGAGAATGTAAGGGTGGATGTCTATTTTAGATGCAGCTCTTTAATGTTAATCTTCTATGTTCTAGAACAGTAAATTAATATCGAGCTGCTCTAATGTAATGTCTTATCGTAGCTTCTGCAAACCACATGCCTTTCAATCATGTTTATATCCAGCATACATTTAAAAAAAGTCTCTTTACTTTTGAATAAGTCCAAAAGTCCATTGTTGAACTCTGAACTAAAGCAATAGACAAAGAAAAAAGCTCTATTTGTTGATCTTTTTGTCATTGCTATTGATGGTGGATCACCTGCAAGGTGTACTTTGGTACTTTGATCATGAAAATTATGGTTTTAGATGTTAATGACAATGCACTTGCATTAAGCAAGTCACTGTATAAAGTATCCAGCTGAGCATTGTGCAGTCGGGGGAAACAGTTGTTTGACTCCAAGCTAGAGATTTGGATGAAGGGTTAAAAAGGACAAGTAGTTTATTCCTTTATTAGCCACACAGCTCAAAATATTTTACATAGGTTTGACCAACAAACTAGAAATGTCAAAATAAAAGGGGATACTGATTATGAAGAGAACACTGCCTATGAACATGTCCAAGCCGCAGATAAGGGTGCTGTGCCCATGTCGGGACACACCAAGCTTTTTGTAGAGGTTTTAGATATCAGTGACATCTCACTGAGTGTAACTGTCACATTGCTTCTTAGTCCAGTCGAGGAGAGTGCTGTGAGGAGCACTGTTGTTGCTTTAATGACCGTGTTTGACCTGGACTCGGAAAAAATAGAGAACATTCTAATTGCTAATTCTAGTACATTTAAGCTAGAGGTCTTTCCAGGACTACTACTCAATAATTTTAAATGGCATGATTGATGGGGAAAAGGTTGCAGAGTATAACATCACAGTTATAGCAGAAGATGAAGGAAACCCCCCCCTTATATCTAGTAATACAGTAATAAACATACCAGTGGCAGATGTGAATGCCAATGCTCCTCATTTCCCACACAAGTCTAGAATAAGCTTATGTGAGAGAAAACAGTAAGGCTGGTTCATATGCATACTTGCAGCCTCTAATGCAGACACTGGCAATAATGCACTCACATTTTACTTTATACCATAAACAACCATTAACAGTATACCAGTCTCCTCATTGTTTTCAATCAACAGTTTAACTGGAGAGATACAAAGCTTCCATTCTTTTAATTATGAGGAAATGAAAACATTTCAGCTTAAAGTCCAGGCCACAGACTCTGGTGTTCCTTTGCTTAGCAACAACATGAGTGTGAACATTTTTATCTTGAATGAGAAAGAAAACCCAGTCCCAGGATCCTTGCACCCTATTCTGAACATGGCTCCATTAACACCAAGAAAAATCCCCTATTCTGCTGAAGCAGGCTACTTTGTGGCAAAGACTGGGGCTATAGATGCTGATTCTGGTTATAACGCGCTGCTTTCTTATCAGAATCAGAATCAGAATCAGAATCAGTTTTATTCGGCCAAGTATGTTTGCACACACACAAGGAATTTGTTTCTGGCCGATGGTGTTTCTCTAGTATTTAACAAAAGAACAAACAAACTGAATAATATGATACATAGTAGACAATATACAAGTTTAAGGTGCACTTGACACAATGTACGATATTCTCAATTGTACACAAGATGCTGAATACACAATATACATTATCCTTGTGTGGTCCGGTACATGTGGTACCATGTGCCATGTGGGTGCGGTTGTATGCAGCTTGTAGACATTTTTATATGTGCTTATACCGTATAAAATAAATAGTGCAATATACAGTATGTGTACAATATACAGAGTATGTCTGTAAAGTGAGCTATGCAGTGTACAGTGGGCAGTGCAGTTACTATACAGTATATACACTATATTACACAGGTGGAGTAGAATTTACATGTGGAAGTGATGTGAGCTGTACTGTAAGCTGTTCATCACATCTCTGAACCCAAAGAGAGATCAGGAGGAGATCAGGACTAAGAGGAGAATGAGTGACAGTGACCTGAAAACCTATCAACTGTTCATTTTGGTCTCTGACAATGGAGAGTCCTCACTGTCAGCCACAGTGCCTATTGATGTTGTGGTTCTTGAAAGCACATGTGACATGCAGATTCAGTTCAAACATGTTCCAATGAAGGAGAAGAGCTTCTTGGGTAAGAATGTATATTTGCTGATTGCCACTGTGTCCATTTAAGACATGTTTTAGCCTCATCAGTTTAATAGAAGTGAAATGCTGCAGGACAGACAACACTTTTAGTAGGTAAAGCACCCCAGTGATCACCACACTCCCTGGTCGAAAGTGGTCTTACTCCAAATCTGCTCAGCAGTAGGACGTGTGTTTTATCTCTGACACACTAAAGAGTGAAGCTGTAGTTTTCTCTGCGCCATTTCCGCCTGCACATGCAGAACTGATTGCTGTTCATGGAGGAGACACTTTGACCAGAACACAAACACTCCATAATAAAGAGATGGTATAATAAATAAATTACATTTATTTTAGAGAGCCCTGTTTTGACAAGTTGGGAAATTAGGCATGTACTGTCGTCCTTGGTGCTAATATTTGTGTTTATTTGTATATGGACTCAAAGGGATTGTTACTTGGTAACTGCTCAGATGTTTGATGGATATTAATGTATGTATGTATCTGCTATGAAAACTAAAAATATTTTGTGTGTATTTTGTAAATGTATTTGTATAAAATGTATAACTTATTCTTTTATTTGGACTTATAATAACTTCCTTTTTCTAGATCACAAACTTATGGGTTGTAATTTATTTAATCCTTTTTTAAACATTTTTAGATGTGTTTGTGTATGTGTATGTGTATGTGTTTTTATTTTGATAAAATTCGGAATACGGCGTTTCATAGACGGGTGCTCGTGATGTCGCTGCTGACTTCTGGATAAAAAATCGTATATCTATTTTCTCATCGTGCCCCTCCCGTTTACATGTAGGGAAGAGTTTTCGCCGGGCTTTGTTTCGAAGACTCTGTAGATGCGTGTGTGAGATTCTGTTTTGTGCCGTATGTTAAAAGAAATATCGACCCGCATTGTGACTTTTGAGTTTAGAAAATTTAAATTATCAGCAGGTGGTGCAGTGAATTTGTGCAACACTTTCAGTTGTTAAAACTATGGGGATACGCAACAGAGAAACCTATATTGTGAGGTACCTTGTGTTCGTTCTGTTCGCGTCCTGTTGGGAAGCGCTTATAGGCCAGTTCTCATACTCCGTGTCAGAGGAGACGAACCCCGGGACATCGGTGGGAAACATTGCAAAGGATTTAAACCTTAGCGTTCAGGAGCTTGAGTCGCAAAAGTTTCAAATTGTCACCGGATCGAAGAGGAAATATTTCGATGTAAACCTTAAGACTGGCTTTCTGTATGTGAATGAGAAAATAGACAGAGAGGAGCTGTGCGCTAAAACGCTGAAGTGCACTATCAGCGTAGAGGCGGTTATTAACAACCCTTTGAAGCTTTATCGAATTGAGATCAATATTTTGGACGTTAACGACAATGCCCCCACGTTCAGCGAAAAATCTCAAACTTTGAACATCGCAGAAAACGCTCTTCCGGGTGTTAGGCTCCCTCTGCCTCACGCAACCGACTTGGATGTTGGCAGAAATGCTGTAAGTAGGTACAAGCTAAGCGTAAATGAGTATTTTACCTTAGCGACAACCAAAGGAGCAGAGCAGAGTGTGTTTGCCGAGTTAGTGCTGCAGAAAGCCTTGGACCGAGAGATACATTCTGTGTTTCAGCTCACTCTGACCGCTGTAGATGGAGGTACTCCCTTTAAATCGGGGACCTCTTTATTATTGGTGAATGTTTTAGATACAAATGACAATGCGCCAGTATTTAGTAGGCCTCTCTACAAAGCAACGATTTCTGAAAATGTTTCAATTGGCACAAAAGTCGTCGTGCTGAATGCGACGGACATGGATGAGGGGACCAACAGAGAGATTTCCTTCTCAATAATTAAAATCGATCAGGGAGAAATTATGCAGATTTTTGATATTGATCCAAATACTGGAGCTATTACAGTAAAGGGGGAGGTAGATTTCGAGAGAAACAATGCTTTTGAAATCCGTGCGCAAGCCAGTGACAAAGGACAACCGTCTATGGCTACACACTGCAAAGTGCTGGTTGAGGTTCAGGATCTAAACGATAACGCGCCGGAAATAACAGTGACGTCGCTGCTACAGACAGTGAAAGAAAATAGCAGAGTGGGTACTGCTATTGCGCTTGTGTCAGTGACGGACATGGACGATGGGAAAAATGGCGTAGTGAGCTGCTTTGTTTCGAACGAAACACCCTTTAAACTTGAGACTAACTATAAGAATTATTATTCTCTTGTTGTGAATAGACCTCTAGACAGAGAGACAGTGTCTCAATATAATGTAACTATCAAAGCCACAGATGAAGGGACACCACCTCTGTCAAGTAGCATTGTAGTCACTGTACATGTCTCTGATGTGAATGACAATGTCCCTCGCTTTCCAGATCCCGTCATTTGTGTGAATGTGAAAGAGAACAGCCAAATAGGAGCTGTTATTTATACAGTATCTGCACTTGATCCTGATGTAGGTGATAATGCCAGAATCACATATTCATTACTAGAAAGCTCTGAAGCTGCGCTGGTAGCATCTATAGTGAATATAAACTCTGACAGTGGAGATATTCACACTCTACACTCTTTTAACTATGAGGAAATGAAAATGTTTCATTTTAAAGTCCAGGCCACCGATTCTGGTGTTCCTCCACTAAGCAGTAACGTGAGTGTGAACGTTTTTATCCTGGATGAGAATGACAACAGTCCCGGGTTCCTCGCACCCTATTCTGAGCACGGCTCCGTCTACACCGAGAACCTCCCC
The DNA here is from genome assembly GCA_037974385.1 of Arnoldichthys spilopterus. Classification (NCBI taxonomy): domain Eukaryota; kingdom Metazoa; phylum Chordata; class Actinopteri; order Characiformes; family Lepidarchidae; genus Arnoldichthys; species Arnoldichthys spilopterus. The sequence goes on from JBBPDA010038420.1 coordinate 20,838, forward strand.
TATTCTGCTGAAGCGGGCTATTTTGTGGCAAAGATCAGGGCTGTAGACGCCGATTCTGGTTATAATGCGTTGCTTTCTTATCACATATCTGAACCTAAAGGAAACAACCTGTTTCGGATCGGGAGCAGCAGCGGGGAGATCAGGACTAAGAGGAGGATGAGTGACAATGACTTGAAAACTCACCCACTGGCCATTTTGGTCTCAGATAACGGAGAGCCCTCACTGTCAGCCACTGTGTCTATTGATGTTGTGGTTGTTGAAAGCACAGGTGACGTGCAGACTCAGTTTAAACATGTTCCGATAAAGGAGCAGAGCTTCTCGGACGTGAATGTATATTTGCTGATCGCTATTGTGTCAGTTTCAGTCATCTTTCTACTGAGCCTCATCAGTTTAATAGCAGTGAAATGCTGCAGGACAGACAGCACGTTCAGCAGGTACAGCGCCCCAGTGATCACTACACACCCTGATGGGAGCTGGTCTTACTCCAAATCTGCTCAGCAGTACGACATGTGTTTTAGCTCCGACACACTGAAGAGTGACGTAATGGTTTTCCCTGCGCGATTTCTGCCTGAAGATGCAGAACTTATCAGTATTAATGGAGGCGACACTTTTACCAGAACACAAACACTCCCCAATAAAGAGAAGGTAAGACACATGTATATTTAACGAGTAGCTATTGCCGTAGATAATCCATCGTTTCTAAAATTTTAAACTCTATATGTTGTATTGATCAGTTGCAGCATGGTAAATGGTGAGTGGTGGTAGATTGTTCTTTTAATTAACCTGTTACTTTTTGTCATATACTATAGATGTATTATTCAGATTTTGCCAAATTTGTTGAAGAATGTGACACAACACAACATTTGAATACATTTCAGTGTATTTCCAGCTTTTGCTTTTAAATCTTTTTTTTTCATGTGATCGTCCAGTCTGGCTTAGACACCTTTTGAAAGGTACGATAAAATAGCTTTTATGTAATCCCCTGAAGGAAATTAGGGTGTTCTAGCAGCTTACTTAAAGATTCACAAAGAACTCAGATAAACTATTTGATAAAAAGTAACAACAACAAAAAGAAAACAAATAAAACAGATTTAAAACATAACATATAAAATAAATATCAAACTTTCGATCAGAAATAAAAAATAAGCAAAAACATAAACAAAACAAATAATAAAACACGTTTTAAAATTGAAAGTAAAAGTGTTCATAGATGTCTATTTTATAGATGTCTACCCCCTCCCAATGAGCACTTCTGAAACAGATTTATATTGTGCACCCCTGACACATGTCCATATTTGGTCATTTTTTTCGTGTCATTTTGTTATTGATGCTAATAGGTAATGAGAGACTTTTACAATATATGTAAGTGATTGAGTTACAAAGCTGAAGTGTGCTTACAGATATGTATTCTGCTACACGTTTTGATTAGTTTCACGTTTATATATGGCTTTCATAAGTTTTGTCAGTTAATCAGATACTACTGCTTGTTATTAGACATTTATTTGTCTATTTTTTATATCTATATTTCTTTTAATTTTTGTTCTATTATTCAGTCTTTTACTATCGTCATTATCATTATTATACCTTTCCAAGAGGTCTTCAACAACACCCCCCACCATCCAACCGACAATTCTAGCTGGATTAAGCGGATCATACATTTATTATTATTATTATTATTATCATTACTATTATTATTATTATTATTATTATTATTATTATTATTATTATTATTATTATTATTATTATTATTATTGACGCATTCAAAAAACAAGAAAACAGCGAACTAACATCTCTTTACAAACACTAACTTTTGCAGTCTAAAACAAATATAAAATAACTAGTGTGGCATATAATAATAATAATTATTATTATTATTATAATAACAATAATAACAATAATAATAGACTAATATGACGCGTGGTGTCGCTGTAGACCATGGACATGATGAATAGTGTTAATTTCAAGTTCTACCTCTTGGGTGGTTATCAGAGAAGCAAAAAAGATCTTTGTGTTTTGTTGAGGACGGAATTTTAGGGTCGCAGTGGGGGACTTGTGTATTTCCGAGACTTTTCATATTGGGAATATTGACATGTAAATAGTTTACATTTGATAACGTTAGTTGAATGTTTTGCTTGCTGAATTCAGCTTCGCTGAAATGGGCTGGCCTGTACATAGGGAAACGCTGTGGATTTGGTGCGTTGGGGTGCTTTGTTTACTGGATCTGTGCACGGCGCAGATATCATACTCAGTCTTCGAGGAGGTCGATAAAGGAACTTTTGTGGGAAATATAGCAATGGATTTAAACATACAAGTATAAGAAATCGAGTCCAGAGGACTGATAATTGTATCGCGACAAAGTAAGAGATATTTTGATATAAACTTGAAGACTGGAGTGCTGTTTGTGAGCGAGAGGACAAACAAAAGTGGAGCTTTGCGCTAAAGCCCTAAAATGTTCAATAAATATAGAAGCAATTTTAAATAATCCAATGACCCTCCACAGAATAGAGATAAATGTTTTAGACATCAAAGACAACGCTCCACTTTTTCATGAAAAATCATACAATCTTAATATTACTGAGTCAGCTTATAGCGGAGAAAGGTTTCCGTTACCGGTAGCCGATAATGCAAACGTAGTGCCTATGGCGCTGTCCATGGTACTGAAAGTTTTTTTAGTTTTTTTTTGCAGCTAGATTAGTGGGAACAGTTGTTTGCATCGGCTTTCTGGCCCATTGAACATTTCAACTGTTTAAATGTATCTCTTTGAATGCTAAAAATATTTCAATTGTTGTTCTTTAAGGTGTTTGAACGTACAGCTTCTTTCTTGAACTTTATAAACCAAACTATATAATTCTAAGTAATACGCAATGACATATTCTTTTATAGTCTACCTTATTGAAATGGTTGGTTCATTTCCATATCATCAACAGTCGCGAATTAATTGATACTTTATTTCTCTATTTCTTTTTACTAAGCGTATATGATTTTTTAAATGTATTTTTTGCGGATCATATGAATTAGGTAATATATTCAGCTCTGCGTAATTTGGTAGCCTATATATTTCCACATGGTGTCACTAGGTCCTATCACTTATTACGAGACTCCTCCTCTTTTAGGGGCAGGGTGTGTACAGCTGCGCATGGCTTTGTTCGGAGACGTAACCACAGCTGAAGTATTTTCCCCTGCCAGGACGGTGGATTAATATACACAGTGGCCGCATGGATTTTTTATATTGGTTGGAGGATGTTTTGAAACTAGAATATGGGAAAAATGGACGACCGAGGATATTTGTCATGGATTTTTTTCACTTCGTTTTGTTGTCTTTCCAGCATTGTGAATGGGCAGACTGTGTACTCGATGTGGGAAGAGAGTAATCCAGGGACTACAGTAGGAAATTTAGCCAAAGATTTGAACCTCAGTGTGCAGGACCTTGAGCATCGTACATTTCAGATTGTTTCTGGACCTAATAAAAGGTACTTTGATGTTAATGTGAAAACGGGGTCCCTGCTTCTTAAAGGGAGGATAGATAGAGAGGACATATGCGGGCGGAGCTTGAAGTGCTCGCTGGAGCTGGAGGCCATTATCAAATCACCATTTAACATGTATAGGTTTGAAGTAAATGTGTTGGACATCAATGACAATGCACCTGACTTTCGTTTGCCGGCATTAACGCTAAATGTGTCTGAAGCTGCCATACCGGGGGAAAGATTTGCTTTACCAAATGCCTATGATGCTGATGTGGGCAGTAACTCGGTAAAAGACTACAAGCTGAGCACGAATGAACACTTCTCTCTGGATTTACAGAGCGACGGAGAGCACAGTGTATTCGCAGAGTTAGTTCTCCAGAAACCATTAGACAGAGAAAAGCAGCCAGTGATCCAGCTCAAGCTGACCGCTGTAGACGGAGGTAAACCTCCGAGATCTGGGTCGATTAAAATAAATGTAGATGTAATAGATGTGAACGACAACGTACCTGTGTTTAGCAAAACGCTGTACAAAACACGGATAGCAGAAAACATGCCGCCTGGAACTCCAGTAATTACCGTTCAAGCAAACGATGCTGATTTAGGCTTAAATGGTGAAGTGAAGTATAGTTTCATAAATCATAATGATGACAAAAACATTGTGCCATTCGACATTAATGATGCAACCGGTGAAATAACAGTAAAAGGACAGCTGGACCACGAGACAAACAGTGCTACTGAAATCAGAGTGCAGGCGAGAGACAAAGGGCAAACATCCCGGGCAGCATACAGTAAAGTACTGATTGAAATCACTGACATTAACGACAATATTCCTGAAATATCAGTAACTTCTTTAGAAAACACGGTGAAAGAAGGATCACCAAAGGGAACTATGGTCGGACTTATAACAGTGAAAGATTTCGATTCTGGTGAAAATGGGGCTGTAAACCTGAAGATAACAGATGTTGTCCCTTTCAGAATACAGAACGCATACAAAAATAAGTACTCACTGCAAGTGGATGGTCCCCTGGACAGAGAAAATACATGTCAATATGACATCAGTATCATAGCCACTGATAAAGGGACCCCACCTCTGTCTAGTAGAACTGTAATCACTGTACATGTCTCTGATGTGAATGACAATGCCCCCCACTTCCCAGATCCTGTCATTAATGTGTATGTGAAAGAGAACAGTCAGACAGGAGCTGTTATTTATACAGTATCTGCACTTGATCCCGATATAGGTGATAATGCCAGAATCACGTATTCATTACTAGAAAGCTCTAAAGGCACTCCTGTAACATCTATAGTGAATATAAACTCTGACAGTGGAGATATTCACACTCTGCAGTCTTTTAACTATGAGGAAATGAAAACATTTCAGTTTAAAGTCCAGGCCACAGACTCTGGTGTTCCACCACTGAGCAGTAACGTGACTCTGAACGTTTTTATCCTGGATGAGAATGACAACAGTCCTGGGATCCTTGCCCCCTATTCTGAGCACGGCTCTGTTAACTCAGAGAACATCCCCTATTCTGCTGAAGCGGGCTACTTTGTGGCAAAGATTAGGGCTGTAGACGCCGACTCTGGTTATAATGCGCTGCTTTCTTATCACATCGCTGAACCTAAAGAAAACAACCTGTTTCGGATCGGGAGCAGCAGTGGGGAGATCAGGACGAAGAGGAGGATGAGTGATAATGACTTGAAAACTCACCCGCTGGCCATTTTGGTCTCAGATAATGGAGAGCCCTCACTGTCAGCCACTGTGTCTATTGATGTTGTGGTTGTTGAAAGCACAGGTGACGTGCAGACTCAGTTCAAACATGTTCCGATAAGGGAGGAGAGCTTCTTGGACATGAATGTATATTTGCTGATCGCTATTGTGTCAGTTTCAGTCATCTTTCTACTGAGCCTCATCAGTTTAATATCAGTAAAATTCTGCAGGAAAGACAGCACTTTCAGCAGGTACAGCGCCCCAGTGATCACGACACACCCTGATGGGAGCTGGTCTTACTCCAAATCTACTCAGCAGTACGACATGTGTTTTAGCTCTGACACATTGAAGAGTGACGTAGTGGTTTTCCCTGCGGCATTTCCGCCTGCAAATGTGGAACTGATCAGTATTAATGGAAAAGACACATTTTCCAGAACACAAACACTTCCTAATAAGGAGAAGGTAAGAAGCTTGGTGCATTATCAGTTCAACCGCAATCTTTCTGAGTTATTCTCAAAATGTGGGAAACAGTAAACAAAAGTGTTTTAACAAAATGTTATAATAACTATTATGTTTTTTTAAATTAAATATACTTTAAATAGTAAGTTATCCGAATGTTCAAAAATGATTTTCATGTTAACTTATTACCAGAAGTTAATTTAGCTCAAAATATAATGACATCCATTTATATAAATCTAAAGAATTATAATAATTATTAACTTGATCTCTTTGTTCAAAACTTTTTAATGCATGTTGTTCTATGTTACATTCTATCTATGTATACATACTATCTTCATTAAATTTGACTGAAAATCACATTCTGAATATTGACATGTTATGCTTTGGCTTTTGGTTTTTATGGTCGTTAAAATATTGACATTTGTCATATATGGCCTCTGATTTCGATTTTTGCAGGATCAGCTAATAAGATTATCTATATTGCCAAAATTTGTCTTCCATTACTTAGTCGTAGTATGTCTTTTAGTTTTGTGTTGCGTCTGAGTATTACCGTAGCATAGTACACTTTAAAAGAAGGTAATGTTTTGACTTTAAAAAGCTAGCTGGTTTCTCAGCTGCCATGAATCTCCGCGTTTATTGAACATATAATCGTATGGTAAGAAAACAAGAATCCGTATTTTGCATTTAATTAACTTACTTTTTAAAGTCTATTTTCTCGAACATTACATACAGCCTGGTAATTATTTATTTTTAGTTAAAAGTTTTTTTGTGAAAATTGTACTTTGTCTTCATTAAAAGACAAAAGCATCAAATACATTATTTGTGTATAAATATTACGAATATTACCCGTAGTTCACCACACGGTGTCTCTAGAAGCCTGGTGTTTGACCATTAACCACTTTTCTCCTGCGTCTCCTGCTTTACTGATTGGACCACCCCCTCCAGACACTGGGCTTTGTTCGGGACATGCGAGGAACCCACAGTCATGATTACAACATTAGTGGAAGGTTAAATATTTTTGCTATGCAGATGGATGTCGCCTGTTTTTCCAGATGTTTTATGATGCTCGGAATTATGACCTCTTCTAAACGGAGCAATGGCTTATTGTGTCTATGCTGCGTTTCACTGTGTTTCCTTTGGAGTGTAGGGGATGGGCAGATTGTCTACGTTGTTTCGGAGGAGACAAGCCCAGGAACAGATGTTGGAAATCTAGCAAAGGATTTAAATCTGAACGTGCAAGATCTTGAACATAGAGGATTTGAAATAACTTCGGGGCCAAATAAGAGGTATTTTGGTATACATTTAAAGACGGGGATACTGCAGATTAAAGAGAGATTAGACCGAGAGGAGCTATGTGGGCAAAATGTGAAATGTTTGCTGGAATTAGAAGCCATTGTTAACTCGCCTTTGAACATGTATCGATTTGAAGTGAACGTTGTGGATATTAACGATAACGCACCAAAGTTTCCGACGTCGAATGTACAGTTAAACATTTCGGAGTCTGCATTTCCTGGAGAGAGATTTCCTCTACCGAGCGCATACGATGCTGATGTGGGCAGTTACTCGGTAAAGAGCTACAAACTGAGCCCAAATGCACACTTTTCCCTGGATGCACAGAGCGGAGGAGAGCATGTCATAGCTGTGGAGTTAGTGCTACAGAAAAATTTAGACCGAGAAAAACACCCTGTGATGCAGCTTACGCTCACTGCTGTAGATGGAGGAAAGCCACCTCGATCAGGCACTATGCAGATTGTAGTTAATATAGAAGACGTGAACGACAATGTTCCAGTGTGTAATAAGACACTTTACAAAGCCCGTGTAACAGAAAACTCTCCACCAGGGACATCCGTCATTAAAGTTCATGCTTCCGATATTGATGAAGGCCAGAACGGAGAAATAGGTTATTCTTTTGTCAATCAAAATAATAACAAACACGTTCAAGCTTTCTCAATTGACAGAGAAACTGGCATGATTACAGTACAAGGTGTTGTTGATTTTGAGACACAAAATGCAGTTGAAATTCGAGTTCAGGCTAAAGATAAAGGACACAAACCAAGAGCAGCATTATGCAAAGTTTTAGTGGAAATAGGTGACATTAACGATAACACTCCTGATATTTCTGTGAATTCCTTGGTGAACACAGTGAGAGAGGATGCTGCTGGTGGTACTATGGTTGGTTTGATAACAGTGAAAGATGGAGATGCTGGCAAAAATGGAGCTGTAACTCTTAAAATTCTCCATTCTGTGCCATTCAAAATACAGAATACCTACAAAAATAAATATACTTTAGTAGTCGATGGCCCTCTAGACAGAGAGAGTGTGTCTGAGTTCAACATTACTATCACAGCCACTGATGAAGGGACCCCATCTCTCTCCAGTAGCACTGTAGTCACTGTACATGTCTCTGATGTGAATGACAATGCCCCCCACTTTCCAGATCCTGTCATTAATGTGTATGTGAAAGAGAACAGTCAGATAGGATCTGTTATTTATACAGTATCTGCTCTTGATCTCGATGTAGGTGATAATGCCAGAATCACATATTCATTACTAGAAAGCTCTAAGGGCACTCCGGTAACATCTATAGTGAATATAAACTCTGACAGTGGAGATATTCACACTCTGCAGTCTTTTAACCATGAGGAAATGAAAACCTTTCAGTTTAAAGTCCAGGCCACAGACTCTGGTGTTCCACCACTGAGCAGTAACGTGATTGTGAACATTTTTATCCTGGATGAGAATGACAACAGTCCCAGGATGCTAGCGCCGTTTTTTGAGCACGGATTCGTTTACGCAGAGAGCATCCCCTATTCTGCTGAAGCGAGTTATTTTGTGGCAAAGATCAGGGCTGTAGATGCCGATTCTGGTTATAATGCATTGCTTTCTTATCACATATCTGAACCTAAAGGAAACAACCTGTTTCGGATTGGGAGCAGTAGTGGGGAGATCAGGACTAAGAGGAGGATGAGTGACAATGACCTGAAAACTCACCCACTGGTCATTTTGGTCTCTGATAACGGAGAGCCCTCACTGTCAGTCACTGTGTCTATTGATGTTGTGGTTGTTGAAAGCACAGGTGGTGTGCAGACTCAGTTCAGGCATGTTCCAATAAAGGAGGAGAGCTTTTCGGATGTGAATCTGTATTTGCTGATTGCCACTGTGTCCATTTCAGTTATATTTTTTCTGAGCCTCATCAGTTTAATATCAGTGAAATGCTGCAGGACAGACAGCACTTTCAGTAGGTACAGCACCCCAGTGATCACCACACACCCTGATGGGAGCTGGTCTTACTCCAAATCTACTCAGCAGTACGACGTGTGTTTTAGCTCTGACACCCTGAGGAGTGATGTAGTGGTTTTCCCTGCACCTGCAGATGCGGAACTGATCAGCATTAATGAGGGAGACACTTTTACCACAACACAAACACTCCCCAGTAAAGAGAAGGTAAGAAATGTAAGAAATATTGTGTGCTCATTTTATCTCTGATTTTATTTTAAACATTAAGCTCCTATCTGTGTAAAATACAATAAACGAAATCACTTACATTAGGTAGTAGAAGGAAATTACTTTGAAAGAGTAAGGTTGAAAGAGAGCTACCGTGTTATTGAACAGGTGTCTTAGGTAATTTACATAATGTGTAATCTGGGCAAATGCATTTTCGCGGCCCTTCTTACACAAAATATTTGTGTGCACAACATCTTGTTTTACACATCAAGTTTCTTGAAGTCAAAGAGTAAAGTTTATGACTACTTCACAATTTGCTAGCTTATAAGAGACAAAGTCTATGGTCTATCACAAGCTTAAATCTTTAACTAGCCATTGCTGTAATATTCTATTACGGTTATAGACAACCTTAAACGACCCTCCCTCACACAACTCTGACAAACATCTAAACCAATAATTAATAAGCAGGCGTGACAGACGTACACCTGAACAAATAAAAAGCGTGATCTGATCACACGTTCATTTTTTTTCATCACACGTTTTTTTTTGTTTATTTGCATGAAAAAATGCTTATTAAAATTATTTTGGGGCCCACTGCAGGTACGGGCCCTGGGCTACAACCCCCGTAAGCTCTTCTTAAAGCCCGGCCTTGTGGGAGTATATTTATATGTGGGACGGTGACATCCCTACAATATTCATGAAGAAAAAAATATTCCTATAATAATTTTAATTATCATAATTTTATATGTTTATTATAAGTTTATTGTGTTATTATATGTATATTAAATTATATATAATTTGTATAAAAATGGTTTCCTCTGTGTTTCTAAGTTGTTATATGTAGACCTCCGCAGGGTGTCACTAGTCTCTTGCTCTTAATTATATTTTGTGGCGTCATGATGCCCCTCCTGTGTTCATAAGAAGGGTTGTGGCCAATCTGGCACTGTGCTTTGTTAGGGATATGCCTTTGTGGACAAACGCAGTTTAAGAATCGTTTGGCTGAATGGGTTGTTTCAGCTCTATAGATGGATTTTTATCAAACTGCAGCGTTGGGGTAAAATGGCTTCAACCTGATATGTCTTTATGTCTTGTGGACGAAGGGAAACTTCTTAGATCCGGAACATTACAGATAACTGTAAATATAAAAGATGTTAAGAATAATATTCTGGTTGTTAGTAAATGTATGTGTGCACAATTTCAGTCTGATTGAAGTTTAATAAAAAAAATTAAATTATAAATTGCAATTATTAATTTAAAGTAAAATGCCCCTGGTTTAAAACCATGTTAATAATAATAATAATAATAATAATAATAATAATAATAATAATAATAATAATAATAATAATAATAATATTTACTAACATTTTAAACTAGTTCACTGATGACGTTAATGTTATAGGTACAGATAAATCAACACTTTGTTCACAAAACTGTCCTGTTGCCTTTAATTTAAAATATTGATATACATTTAATAATGTTTCATAAATAATAATTTAATTTATTGCCTATGCTATTTTATCTTTTTTATGTAAATCTTTACGTATTTTACGAGGTCAAAACCTCTTGGTGTCACTGAAGAAGCATTGCAGTGTTATTTGTGCACATTCGTTTTGGCTCCTCCTGTTCTCTACGAGGATACTCTGCTCATACGCTTTGTACTGGTCAGTTCTGGTGAAAATGTAGAGGGTGCATAAAATCATCTTCATAGACACGGATACAGCATGTATGTTTTCGCGTTTTTGTGACTTGTTTCTTGTTGCTGGATCACAGTATATTCACCACATTTGGACACAATGGATAACCAAGCAGATTGCGTTGTTCGTCAATGAGAGACTCGACAGAGAGGCGCTTTGCTCTGCCTCACCACAGTGCTCGGTAAATTTAGAAGCTGTTGCCAATTATCCATTAAATCTGTTTCGCATTGAAGTGAACATATTGGATGTGAATGATAACGCGCCATCCTTTCAAAGCATTAAATTAAAGCATTTGAATATCTCGGAGTTTGCTTTTATTGGCGATAGATTTCAACTGCCGAGAGCCTCGGACACTGTTGTGGGCAGTAATTCGGTAAAGAGCTATAAGCTGAGTCCTAATGAACATTTCCTCCTGGACCTACAAAGCGGAGGAGAACAGAGAGTATCTCTTGAGTTGGTGCTGCAAAAAGCTTTAGATCGGGAAAAACAGCATGTTATTCGTCTCACACTGACCGCTATAGACAGAGGAAAGCCACCCAGGTCAGGCACATTACAGATAGTTGTGAATGTGCAAGATGTAAATGATAACGCCCCAGTATTTGGCAAATCTCTTTATAAGGTGCGTGCTATTGAAAACGCACCAACTGGAACATTGTTAATTAAGCTGAATGTGACTGACGCCGACGAGGGGGTAAATTGCCAAATAGTATATTCTCTTGTTAACCGGGACAGCGATGAAAAATATAGTGGCGTGTTCGGCATTGACGCTGAGTCAGGGGATATTACTGTACAAGAGACGATTGACTTTGAAACGCAAAATGCTTATGAAATTCACACACAGGCTAAAGACAACGGGCTGGTGCCTCGTTCAGCGCACTGCAAAGTGCTAATTGAAGTTGTGGATGTAAACGATAATGCTCTTGAAATATCACTGACGTCTCAAATCAATAAAGTGAAAGAAGACCCCAAAAAAAAGGCACAACTGTCGCATTGATAACGATATCTGATAAAGATTCTGGGAATAATGGGATTGCTCATGGTACACTTGTTGGCGTAGTTCCCTTTAAAGTGCAGATTTCTTACAAAACTTATTATGCACTTCTGGTGAATGGGCCTTTGGACAGAGAAAGTAACGCTCAGTATAATGTCACCATTATTGCAAAAGACCAAGGAACCCCACCTCTTTCTAGCACTCTAGCTTTTACTGTTCAAGTATCAGATGTCAATGACAACGTGCCGCGATTTCCAGATCACGTTGTTAACGTTTACGTAAAGGAAAATGGTCCAAAGAAGCAAATTATTCACACCGTGTCAGCTACAGATCCAGATACAAGTGAGAATTGTAAAGTCACTTATGAACTCACCACAAAAGACCTTTTTTGTATTTTCTACAGTTCGTTCACAGATTCTGGTGTTCCTCCACTGAGCAGTAATGTGAGTGTGAATGTTTTAATTCTGGACGAAAATGACAACAGTCCCAAAATCCTCGCACCCTATTCTGAGCACAGCTCTCTTAACAAAGAGAACATCCCCTATTCTGCTGAAGTAGGCTACTTTGTGGCCAAGATCAGGGCTATAGATGCCGATTCTGGTTATAATGCACTGTTTTCTTATCACATCGCTGAACCTAAAGAAAACAACCTGTTTCTAATCGGGAGCAGCAGTGGGGAGATCAGGACTAAGAGGAGAATGAGTGACAATGATCTGAAAACTCACCCACTGGTCATTTTGGTCTCTGATAACAGAGAGCCGTCACTGTCAGCCACTCTGTCTATTGATGTTGTGGTTATTGAAAGCAGAAGTGGTGTGCAGACTCAGTTCAAACATGTTCCAAGGAAGGAGGAGAGCTTTTCGCATATGGATGTGTATTTGCTTATCGCCATTGTATTCATTTCAGTCATCTTTTTACTGAGCCTGATCAGTTTAATAGCAATGAGATGCAGGACAGACAGTACTTTCAGCAGGTACAACGCCCCAGTGATCACCACACAACCTGATGGGAGCTGGTCTTACTCTAAATCTGCTCAGCAGTACGACGTGTGTTTTAGCTCTGACACACTGAAGAGTGACGTAATGGTTTTTCCTGCGCCATTTCTGCCTGCAGATGTGGAACTGATCAGTATTAATGTAGGAGACACTTCTTCCAGAACACAAACACTTCCTAATAAAGAGAAGGTAAGATCTGGAAAGATCAATGCTTTAATGTCTTTTCCATTAAATATTAAGAATGGCTTAAAAAGTCATTCAAGGCTTGGATGCCAGCTACATTGCTGTTGGCTATTAATGCTGTCCACATCCCATTATTGCATTTTTGTACATCCTGCTACTTTGCACCTGGTAGAACTATATCTGGTTACTGCTGCACTGTCTTAATTTGTACCTGTCTGTCTTTGCACTGTCCTGCAATATTTACACATCTTTGCACACCATGCATGTTATGTTGTCAGTTGTGCAGTTTTTGTGGTCCTGTGTTTCATGTAGCACAAAATGACAAGCAAAGCCTACTTGACTTGACTTGACTTGAAAAACATGGCATTGTCTTTCCATTGCTATACAGGCCATTTCATGCCTTACAATGGTTTTTAACAACCTTTGTGCTTGAAATACTTCTATGCAAGTGTATGGATAAAAGTGATTAGGAAACATGCTTTGTACAGTCAATTATATGAAAGTGTGTAAGTGAGTGATTGTCATGAACACATCACAGCACAACACACAGTGCACCACAATGAATTGTGACCTCTGCATTTAACCTATTCGAAGAATAGAAACAGTGGGCAGCTGAGGTGAGAAGTGGCCACGGAGCAGTACTTGGGTATGGTATCTTGCTCATGGGTACCTCAGCGACACACACAGATTTTGATTTGCTTGGCAACTACTGCAGGGCTGTTGGCCAGTAATGCTGTCCATGGTGCTGAAATGCATGGCAATCTATTTCCATTTCTATGCAGTCATTTATTTTATTTTTTTGTTCATGTTATTACTCAGTCTTAACTTTTACACGCTGTTCACATTTTATACTTTCACAGTATGGTTCAGGTCAGTTTTGTCCTGGGCCAAGATTTCCTTCATAATAAGTCTATACCGAATTTTGAACTACAGATCATTTTATAATGTATGAATAGCTTATCTGACGTTAATAAATTGATTATTAATGCTTAATCCATATTTCAGAGAGTAGGAAGAGTGTATTCTTTAGATTTTACAACACTCGTTTTTGGAGAAAACCATCTACTATCACACAATTTCATGTCATGAACATTTAAATATATGATTGAAAGTGAAAATGGCAAGAACATTCTGGAACTATTGAGTATTATTTAACCATGTGTGTATTACAGCCATTAAACACTATCCTAATTGCTATAGCATAGAAAGTCCTCAGAATTACTAACTTTTCTGCCTCCTCCAAATCCCTATCTACCTTCTTATCTTGGAAGATTAGATCGAAGGTCTTTTGCACCATAACCTCAGTCACTGAAATGGCAGCTCAGGTGCTTTTATAATTTGATGACCCAACCCCTGTTTTGATCTCTGTTTAATTTCAGTTAGCTCAGAATAAATTGATTCTAATGTATTCATTTTTAGATTGTCTTGTTACATTGCATGTTATTGTGTTTGCAGGCGCAGATCTCATGTCTGTGTCAAGACACTCTCTGACCTCTATCTGACCTCTGTTTCTTATGTGAACCATATATGGTCACTCGTATAGTGTTTTACTATTTCACTATTTCACTGTTTCCCCCATGACACTTCAAAGATCATTAGATGCCTGTCTCTAAAGGAATCTGGGCAAATATGTTGGGACAACAGACAGTTCCCATGACAGTTGCAAGACCCCCTTGAACACTGTCACCTCTGTTAAAAAAAACACCATTTACCTGGATTTGACCCACACTGGTGGATCTAAAATCCATTTCAGTGGATACAGGTCAAATCTTGACCTGGAACAACCTCAAAAAATGTACATTCTGTGTCTAAGAGTAATGTTTTGCTGAATTTCATTCAGTCGCATGACGTCTAGAGCAGCATGTCATTTAAGTTTATGCGGCCATGCCTAACCTTCAGTCATATGACATCTCTGACAGATTTTACAGGTCAAAACAACAGTGTAAAGACCATAGACAATGATGTTGATCTTGTGTCTGCTTTTTTAAATCAAGCTGGCTATGTCTAGACAAAATGCTAACCTTAATACTGATAGGAAAAGCAGACCAAGCCATTTGCAAGCAACCCCTGCCCCCCAATTAGTAGGCCTCAAGACAACTGAGGCTTAATTTGATTTATCCCTACAAACATTTCAGCAGATTGCTTTGTCAACTAAGAAATGTACTGTAGTACAGATTTCAGTCAAATGCGTTACTTTTGGGTTGAATGATGTCTTTAATTTTGACTATGCATGCTGTTACAGAAATGAGTTTATTCACTGTTGGTAATTATAATATACTTCTGGAAGAAGTATTGCCTTACCCAACAGCCTTACCCTACTTTTGTATCTTCAGTGTGAAAATACATAAAATAGAAGTGCAAAAAAATCTTTGGAGTGAAGTCATAAAATAACCATTTTGGTTCATTAAAGAAAACATTTGATTTTTTTTTAACTACTATTGTAAGGACACATATGAATGTGAAGAGCCCTTATAAAGTGTAGACAATCTAAAGGTTTCCTTTCAGTCATGGCTTGTTCAAAGATCTATATATTATTTGTAGAGCCATATGTCCATCCTGAGAAAGAGATTAATTTATTATTTGTTTAATATTTATTACAGTGTAGCAATAGAAGCAGAATCTTCTATTTCTATTACTTGCTGTGGTTGTTGCTTCCTGAGGCTCTGTCAGATTAGACAAAGTGCTCCTTTATTGGGACATGGAAGCAGAGCCATAGTAAGAGAGATGATGCATGTCTGTACTGAATAGAAAAGAATCCATCATTGCAGCATATGCCTATATGTTTATTGAACTGACCAGCTCAGTATGTTGTCTTAAAATATAAAATGAAAAATAAAAAAGATATATAGAAAAGATAAAATAAATAATGGAAAAGTACATAGACTCTAGTATGGCATTCCTCATATATTTTCATGTGAGTAACTGTATACTGTACAGAGTTTCTGTGCATGGCTCTGACACTATTTAAATTGTGTCCTTTTGTATGTCACTGTGTTTTGCTACAGTGGGAGGAATGTTCAGGAGGCCTCAGAACTATTAAGATTCTTACTCTAACAGTGATTCTGATGTAGTACATTTTGCTTTATTGACCTAGCAGATATACAGCTCCTTGTAGAGCTGTGTGCTGGTGGGACTCTTTTGTTTTAGTGTCAGCAGAGGCTTTGGCCCCATAGGCTGTGTGGGGAGAGAGAAAGATGGGGAAGGGGGAGAAAGGAGAGAGTTAGAAATAAAGTACAGGAAGAGAGGCTGAAATAGAGAGAGGGAATAAGGAGGGTAAGGAAAGAGTGAGATGGTGAAACGGATAGGGAGAGAAACAGATAGGGAAAGAGGTAGGTAGTAAAACTGTGGGGGAGGGGATGGTAATTTTCCATTCAGCTCTGCAGCAGCAGGAGTTCACTGCCTGCAGGCTAAGCTCACAGGTCTAACATCACTGTCAATCAGGCCTTAATCCCACCCTCTATGGCAATCAAATGCAAGAGTGATTTAAGATGTAAATTCACATGTTTGTGCAGTCAATCTAGCCTACTATAGTGTAACCAAGAGAAAGCCATAGTCTGCCTCTTATATTGTGTTAATATTTGTAGTTAAATAGAAATTGGGTTGTATTGGATGTATACATCAATAGTGTGAGTTTGCTAAGATCTCCTCCAACTCACCAGACTGTGCTACAGTGGAGTGTATTAAATTATTTATTTCATAAACATATTTGCTAAGTTAGCAAATCCTTACATTCAGAAGCAATCTATGAGAGCAGTACAGTGCTTTGCTCAGTAGAAGCAGATAGAAAGAGGTAAGGCGAAAAAGGCACCCAGTGGATAGATTTAAAGTCAGTCTTATCCTAAAACACAAAGCAGTGCATGACCAACAGCCTGGTGACCCAATCAATGGTTGAGGGATGTCTTACACGAAGAAAAGAGAGATGATTTGTTTTCTTTTCTAAATAAGCATTGTATCTCTTATTTGTTGATGTTTCATTGTTTCTCTCTCTCTCTGAGTGGGTGTTGGCAGAATGCAGAACTAGATGTCTAGAGGGAAACCGCACTGAGTTGTCATGGCAACATCAAGGTGACAGTTTGGGAAGAACCTTAAACAAGGTGTTTCTGTAATGTAATATCATTATGTAGACTGACAGAGAGAGAATAAATGTTATTGATTCAAATATATACATTAGCTTCACATGAGTATATAATAATATATTGTACTATATTTTATAATATGTAATATTTATATGTATAATATGTAATACATTTTATTTATGTTAATAAAGTACACATTTGAAAACAAAAGTTAATTCAAAGCATATATTTTTACAGTAAAGGACAAAGAAAATGGTCAATGAATACAGAAGAAAAAAGAGGAGAATATTGGAGTATATGAGTAAGATTTAGACAGAGAGAGAAAACATATGAGTTAGAGACAGGCAGATGATAGAGACAAATTCACCAAATTAAACTACTCTGAGGGAGCTGAATGGAGGAGCAGGGGCTTTTGGGAATTTTGTCACTGATTAAACATGACAGACATAGTCATACCCTGTATCAAAGAGAGGGGGTGTAATAAGGAGCTAGCTGCTGCCACATCAGCTTTGTAGTTTTCACACACAAATACATGTTTCCATGGCTCCTAACAAAGGCTCTCTCTCTTGATTGCAAAGATGAGGTTTCTGTGAGTTCTGAGCTGCAGTCCACCTGATCATTTTTTTTCGATGTCTCTTAACTTATGATTTAGAGTTTAGCATTTGAAGGCATAGGTTGATTAAGCAAGATTATAAGGACCCAAGACATGTTTTTTCGTTTGGAGATGGGTTTTTGCCTCTGCTATGACTAAGAGATGTAATTAAATTAAAATTACAGTCATACTGGGATTTAAGCTCTGAGAAGCCTGTGTGCAGCTGGGCCTGATTAGATTAAGGGAAAAAGGAATCAGCTCTATATAAAATTATTTTAACTTAAATTTTAGATGCAGGCATTTAAACACTACCCACTTTAGTCTTCAAATTCTTCATCATGTAAGCATTGTGCTGGTCAGTATAAGAGCTTGCTTATTTATTTATTTATTTATTTATTTATTTATTTATTTATTTATTTATTTATTTATGTATGTATGTATGTATGTATGTATGTATGT
>JBBPDA010038488.1:0-14576 GCA_037974385.1 Arnoldichthys spilopterus
CTGTAGATCAGCTCTGTGGAGGACGGGGCTGTTCATATGGGCTCCTCAGCAGGAGGGAGGGGCTTAAACTCCAACCAGTAAGAGGGGATCAGGGCGGGTCAGGCTGGTCCAGACAGCAGGATGGCACATGCATAAAGCCTCTTTACCCCATTTTTATGTTGTTCAGTTCAGTTTTATTGATCATATGTATGTTAACGTTGTCTCACGACCGTGAGGTGTTTGGGAGCAGGTGCAGTATTTTAAGGTGTTTTATTAAATCAAACAAATACTAAGAAGCATAAACTAAGAAACAAACAAGAATTAGGGAACCAAGACACGGAACAACGGCAGGACACGAACAAAGTGATATCAACAGGATACATACAACAAACCAAGACTGAGGCAAATACAGAGGGTTAAATAAGGACACAAACGAGCAACACCTGACACGAGAGGAGACTACTGAAACCAGGGACAGGTGAGCAAGGCGGGACTAGGGCGTGGCTAAAGACACGAGACAAGGAAAGCACATGGAAAAACCAAAATGTGGACAGGGACACGTGGCACGCAAGACGTCACATGTTGGGTCGGATGAGAAGCAGTTTTGGGGAACTGCTCTGTAAAAGCCACAGGTTATAGCCGAAGTGTTAGAGAAGCGGGTTCGTGACCGAAGGGTCCTCGTTTCAATTCCTGGGAACCAGCAGCATGGCCAAAGTGCCCTGGAGCAAGACAACAAACCCCCAACTGCTCCTCGGGCACCATGACTGTGGCCACCCACTGCTCCAGGTGTGTGTGCACATGTGTTCACTGCTTCAGGTAAAGCGCAGAGAATCAGGAGATTAATAAAGGATGATTAAGTTAAGTTTGATTAATTATCTACTGTACACTATTAACCTACATGTAGTAACAACTGAACTGTGTCACCTCCTCGTGCCAGTCTGTTTTTGTTTTGGTCTGCCATGTGCTTCTGTCATCGTGTTTTGACGTCTCGAGTCCCACGTGTCACTGTTCATGTTTTGTTTGGGTTTGGTTCCATGTGTCTTTTGTGTCTGTGTTAGCCACGCCCTAGTCCCACCTTGCACACCTGTCCCTTGTTTCCCTAGTCTCCTACTGCGTCAGGTGTTGCTTGTTTGTCTCCCTATTTAACCTCCTGGTTTTTCCTCAGGCCTTGTCTGTTCTCTGTTGATGTCACCCTGCTGTTGTCTACACTCTGCTGCCGGCATCTCCTGTCGCTATTGTGCTACCCTGCCGTTGTTTCCGTGTCTTAATTCCCTAAATTCTCCTTTGTTTCTTAGTTTATGTTTCTTAGTAGTCCTAACCACTAAGCTCCACTGCCCATAAACAGTTAAACACAAATATTTTTCTATAATATGTTCCACACGTTTTGGTCACAATACAAATAAAGATGTTTTTCTCTGTATATGTATCATGTATATGGCTGGATCATTATTTAAGTGTGTTTTAAGCTGTACAGTAATACAGTATCTTTCCGTACTCTTCTCCTACCTCTCTCTTTTCACCTCATCCTCCATTGTTCTCTTTTTCTCTGCCTATCACACTTCTCCTTGAGCTGTAATCTGAGGACAGGGCTAGGTTTAATCTAATTATCAGGAGTTCCTTTGTGTTCCTGGTAAAGTGCTGAGGATAACAGTTTAATGCCATGAACTCAGGTTCTATAAGGCCAATTTGATCATTAGCCTCCCCTGCTTTGGCCACAAGCATCAGGAAATCCCCCAGGTACAAACGTAACTCCTCACTGCATGTATGCAGCAGAACCAAAGACCTCACTGGTAGCCTTGAGATTACGTGGACTGTGTATGTGAGCTGAAATCCCCCCCAAAATCCTGCACGGGCTCCAGGCTATCTCTGCTATCTCTAAAGCCAATGCAGTCTTTGAAAAAACAGATCAATGTATCAGCCATGATTCATTCTGATGACTTGGAATGGAATCTTACGCCTCGTTCACACTCCCCGATGGAGAAAGTGGTTCTGATCTCTGTTCTGTTCACACTCCACACCCTCGAGACCCCGATCGCAGTCAAACAGGTGTGTGGTGTGAACAGAGCGGCGACAGGGCGCCACCACCATCTTTCAGCAGCGCTGGTCCGTCTGCTCTACACAACGACGCTCCGTCACCAACAGTCACGGCAGAAACGACGCCGCCCTCGCGCCACACAGGAGCTTAAACACGGACGCACGGAGTGAAAGGAGAGAGAGAGGGATGAGGGTGAAGGAGATGGAGCAGCACACGTGTGCAGTGTGGACGGTCTGTTCTACAGAGGGAGGGGGAGGTTGGAGCTGAGACACCGTCACACAGCGCTGCTCTCTCTCCATCATGGGGGTGTGTCCCTCGCCTCTTTCCGTCCACTCGTGACCTGTGCTCTCATTGGCTGTAGTCGCTGGCGACTCTGGTTAGTGTCAAACATAGTGACTGTTGATCGCTGATCAAACTGAAAATCGTGTAGCGTGAACAAGGCACTAGGGAATGTAAGAGTTAGTCTGAGCAGAGCGACTCCAATTACTGCACTTTGTGATGTGTTCATGCTCAGAAACAGCGCTGCCAGTTTAGTCCTTTACAGTCAAGACGTTTTATGAATAAATCAGGAAACATTTTTGGTATTAAAGCATAATTGGGGGCTGATCTTTTCTCATCAACCCAGCCAGTGGACTTGCACTAATCTCATCCACTCACTGGACCAAATGGGCGAGTACACTCGGTCAGAGCTGTCATTCTGCTGGTCAGCTCACGGAGAAGGTACCATCGCTCAGCCAGATATAACCATGCTTACCCTGCACCCTGGCACCCACTGGCCCCTGTCCGATCTTACACACACACACACACACACACGTATCAGACATAACATCCTGATGAAAGAGACCACTGCCATCGAGGAAATGAGCATATGAGCATCAGAACTGGACCATGAAGCAGTGGGAAAAGATCTAGTTTGATGAATCACATTTTCTTTCTCATCGTGTGGATTTCTGAGTGCATGCGCATTGCTTACCTGGGGACAAGATGGCAACAGGATGCTCTGGGCAATGTTCTCCTGGGAAACCTTGTCCTGCATTTATGTGGATGTTCCTTTGCCATGAACTGAAGCATTGTTGTGGACCAAGTTCATCCCTTCATGGAAACACTGTTCCCTCATAGCAGTGGACTCATGTGCATGTGCTTCACTGCGAAACTGTTCAGAAATGGTTTGAAAAACATGAAAGAGTTCATACGTGTTGGACTGGCCTCCAAATTTCAGAGAGCGCTAGGTCCCACCTCCTAACTGCCAGGATTTAAAGAACTGCTAATGTGGTGCCAGATACCAGAGCCACCTACAGAGGTCTTGTGGAGTGCATGTCTTAGGCCACAGCTGTTTTGGTAGCACAAGGAGGATCAACACAATGTGTGTGTAAGTGTGTGTGTGTGTGTGTGTGTGTGTGTGTGTGTGTGTGTACATATATAATGGTGTTTAGGGAACAATGACTGTTTTTCAGCCTTTCAGTGCCCAAAAAATGTGCTTGCAGTTCTGATGTGAGGATCTATTAGTACGTATTACATACATATACGATTTTTCCAAACTTATTTCATTACTGTATTGAACTTTAAAAACCTGTAGTTTGAATAGCAAGCGTGCTAGCTAATAGCAGTGTATTTCCTATAATTATTATATAAATGAAGCAAATTTCTTTAACTGGCCATGTACAATTGGTGTGGAGACACAAACACAATGTAAAAACACAACATTACTGTCCTACAGTAATGAGCCTGAAACGAATTCACCAGTGATTCTCCAGACTCTCCTGATCTGCTGTCTGACCTTGTGCTTTGTGTGAGAAGTGACCGACACTGTCACCTGCTAATCAGCCCCGTGCAGGCCCTGCTCCAGACAGGAAGACTTTATTAGATGGACACATATTCAGTAACAGTGTCTTTACTTCTCACTGTCTGGTCAGTCTGTCCACATGCAGCTCACTCTGCTCTTTACTTCATGTTCTCTGGCTTATGGCTTGTGGGTGTTAACCTGGGTGACTGTCTGACCGCTAATCACCCTATTGCCTGTGACTCTGCAGCTTCAGGTCATTCTGGGGAGATGGAATCACTGCCCCACTATCCCAGTGATCTCCGGGGAAAAGAGGATGAACACCCTGGACAGGGCACACACACACACACACACACACACACACACATTTATGCACACAAAGTCACATCTAGGGGCACTTTAGTGTCTCCAGTCCACCTAATGTAGGTCTTTGCACTGTGGGAGGGAACCAGAGGTTCCAGTGGAGACAGAGAGCAAGTAAACTCCAACATCTCAGGACCTTCTCAATGAGCGGCAACAACACTAACCACTGCACTTTATTGCCTAATTAGTATTCTAATTTATCTACTTACCTTTGTATTCATTTTATATCTTACTTTTATCATGCACTTCCATCCATCCATCCATTTTCCAACCGCTTCTTCCGTTTCCGGGGGAAGCTGGAGCCAATCCCAGCTGACTGCGGGCCTAAGGCGGGGTTCACCCAGGACAGGAGGCTCCACCCATCGCAGGGCAACACACAGACAGACAACCATTCACACACACTCACACCTACGGGCAATTTTTCCAATCCAATCAACCTACTGCAGCCTTTGGACTGTGGCAGGAAACCGGAGAACCTGGAGGAAACCCACGCGAACACGGGGAGAGCTCCACACTCCACACAGAAAGGCACCTGTGGCCAACCCGGGGATCGAACCCAGGACCTTCTCACTCTGATGCGACAGTGCGAACCACTGCACCACCGTGCCGCCCCATATCATGCACTTTTCTTGTACTTTTCATGCTTTTCATGCCTTTTATTTTAATCCCTGTCTCTGTAAAGCACATTGAATGACTGTTGTGTATGATAATGTGCTATATAAATAAACTTGCCTTGCCACTGTGCTGGTCTGCCAGTGTTCGGGTGCACTGTGCCATTCAGGAATCCTTTAAGTGATTGTAAGGGAAAACATTCCTTAGCCTGTTCCATAGCCTGTAACAGGATAGTTCATGGATATGAGTTGCTTGCACCAAATTTTGATGCTGGACTGTTGTTTGCACACTGTCTGGTCCAGTTGCATCACATGTCATCTGTTCTGTATATTGTTCTTTGTATTTAATGCGTCTGTCTTACAAATGCCAGTGTAGCCCTGAAGACACACAGATTTGTCTCTTCGTGGACTATAGCGGACATGACAACAAGAGAAACTACAGCACGACGGGAAAAAACTTGGATTTGTCCAACCATCAGCCTTTCAGCAGCCCAGTTCTGAAGCCCGTGTGCTCACTGGAGACAGATGTTTTTAGAGACTGTCACTATGAATCGAACGCACCCAGTGCTTAATTGAATCCTAACTGATGCTAGAAGCGCTGGTCTGCCGAAAACACACACAAGTTACACAACACAGCTGATTTCTTGTGATTCGATGCACCGTTGGTTTAAATGTGGATTTATTAAACTAGTATTTCTCACACTCTCACTTTACTTTAGGCGACTCTTGCTCTCTTCATCTTTTTCGTTCTCCTACTCTCTTCGTATCTCTCTCTCCCCTGTGTGAGTGCTGCTGTCCTGACCTTGTCTATGGGATTTTGCAGCTGTTTATTCCAGTCTGTTCACATTTGGGTGCATCTGGGGAACGAACACAAAGAGACAGTGAAGGGTGGGGTCGTCTTTGTGGTCACTGCATTAGCCGATATTTCCTCCATGTTTGCATGTAGTGTGTACAGATCTGGCAGAAAGTGTTACCCCCGGCAACCCAGTCAATTAAACTAATTTACCTGACGAGACACATGGATGCACTTGCACACATACATGCACCCTACAGACGTATTCAAATGTACATGTAGGTGTGTGTGTGTGTGTGTGTGTGTGTTTCATTTATATGGTTAATTTAGCAGGTACAGTGTAATTGTGCATTAGAAGGTGCAGAAGTGTGCTCTCTGTCAAGAATGTGTACTTACTTTCACTAAGAAAATCAGCAAAACATGCAGTTTGACCCAGAGTGGAGGACTAAGCCTTCAGTTTGGGTCATAAATATCACTACACCAGTATGGTAATGGTAATTTCTGCTAGCCCTGCTAGCCCTATGGGATTTCAGTACACACTTAGCATTGCTTCAACTCAACATAAACATAATTTTGGCAATTCTAGAAAATCCACAAACATCCAGAGTGTAAGGGTTAGCACCCGGACTGGCCAGCAGGGGGGCGGTTGAGAGCCCTGCCTTCGCGGCCACACCGTGTCTGGCCGACTGGGGGGCACGTCGCCATGGTTATGGCAATCATGCTTATGTGTTTCACCTGGGCCAGGTTGGCAGAGGGCCCCTTTCCCTGGCCCCTTGAGTTGAGGCCTCTTGAATTTTTAGCAGACATGCTCAGCCCTAATGCCTGGAGCGCCGCAAGCTAGTGCGGGATGGACTCTCTTTTGGCTGAGGGCCGGGGAGATCCGTGACTAGCTCGGGCGAGTTCCCGCATATGGCTGGGATGGGTAGTTAGCTTGAATCTGCTTCCAGGGTCTTCCTATCCTTACCCTTAAACCCAGTGACCTTTTTCTTCACCAGCGTTGCCTCAGGGCGGCCCCTAGCTTAGCTCGTGGTTACCATCTCACGAACTAAGCTACCCACTACATACGTTAGCCTCCAACGCGCCTTGCCAACGGAAGACGGTGTAAGCCCACCAGCGACGCAATTTTCCACCTGTATTCAGCCAGGGCCAATCAATCTAGTCATAAAGTGCCAGCCCCTTCTCGCTGATGTGCCTCCCTTGTGATTGGGCTCCTCTGCAAACTCCCACGTTACTCAGAGCTTGTAAAATGAAATTCTACTGAGATGCAAACAAAAGGTGAAAGGTACATTAATCCAGCTTGTGAAACTATTATCTGATGTCTACATACTAAATACTTTGGTCGGGTAGAAAAATGCCCAGCTGTGGTTTACAGGTACTTTTACCATCCTATACATAGCTCTGCTATGATTGGCCGGTTTACCATGGACCTATATACAGAGATGATGCTTTAGGACCATTTTTTGTTTGTTTTTTTAATCAAATACTTATATAATAATAGTTATAGTTATAATATAGTAATAATTATAATAATTGTCACCCCAAGAAATTCTTATAAAAAATATAAGCAAAGCATGTTCCACCTGAATTCTCAGCTATTAAGTGCCATAAATGATTCCTGAGGTAAATCTGAGGAGCCCCCGATGCCAAATTACCTTAATCATAAATCAAACATGGGAAAAACTACAGAGGACATGAGTGAAATGGGAGGAAATTGTCCTGATTTAAATTTATCAGGTTATAAAATAAGAAAAAACTCTGAAAACACTGTTAGGACAGTAATTAAGAACCTGAAAACTCTAATTATCTGGGTCATTTTTCTCCAAATGGACTCCATGAAATATCAGGCAGGTTTTACTGACGATCTTGCTGCTTCTGCCAAAAAGATAAAACTGGGTGGTTGGATCTTCCAGCAGGACAATGATCCAAATCATATTGCCACACAAATTCACACAAAAGTGGTTCAGGAACCACAAAATCAAGCATTTGACATGATTATTCCAGCCCCTGACAAACCATAAAACTGTGGAGTCTAGAGAATCTGGGACTCTGGAGGATATGAAAAAATCTATTGAGATGTTTGCACAAAATACTAAATGCAGGGTCAATAATAAGTGAATGAGTTTTTGTCAAAATAATATTATAATTAATCATATTTATTATACTTTAATTGAATAACCCAACAAAGTTATGCTCATGTGTAAAAGTTAAAATTACTCGTTTACGCCACACGTTATACTCATGAACAGCCAGCGCGAAAGCCATGTCTACCACAGGGAGCCACAAGCAGATCTTACCTGACGAAGCCACCTTGGAAGAAAATAAAAGACCAGGCACATACAATCCTAATGACTTGTGAGAGCATGTTCTTGCTCACTGTTGCTCCTCTTGCTCCTCTTGCTCCTCTTGCTCCTCTTGCTCCTCTTGCTCTCTCCATCAGCTTCGCTGAAGAACTTACAGTTGTGATCTCACCACATCCACTGACTGGAGTAACCCTGGATCAGATTGCATTGCCCTAAAGGTCCAGGTCCAGATGAAGTTCTCCCTTTCTGTTGACAGTACAGTCCACCACTGTGGTGAGGATCCAGAGAGCAGACATGTATTTGTCTGTGTGTTGTAGAGAGTGTGTGTGCTTTTCCCTTTCTATCTCTCTCCGTTCTACAGCCAGCTCGCCGCTCCTGCGTTCGAGGCGCTTTAAAGGGCCAGACACATGTTTCAGTGCAAGGTTACACTGCTGAACTGGGTTCATGTCACTGAAGAGGGAGCCTCATAGTGTAGCTGATTAGTAGAGTGTGTACATGTATTTAAGTCTTAATGAGGACCAAATGTCCTCGTAATGATAGGAAAACAGGTAAATCTGGACATGTTGCTGGTCCACACAAGGAACCGTGCTGTTTTATCCACAATTTCCACTTTTGTAGGAGAAACTAAAGGAGCAGAAAGATTTGTTTAGTTTGCTGAGAGTAGTGTGAGGTTTGGATGTAGGGGTCGGGGTAGTGTTACTGAAATACAGTGACATGTTCTCACAAAGACAACAACACCAGCGTATGTGTTGGAGAGAGGAGCAGACAATGCTGTATGTGGATTTAAATTCCATCTTTCAGATGTTATTCGACATTAGCTCAGTTTTTGTGTCTGTCCTGTAAAACTGAGGCTCAGTAACAGTGTGTCTACACCCATTTATGCTCTGCAAGATAAAAGACAATGATTAAGGTCTGGTTAAGCATGTAAAACCTGCAGGATGTATTGAGCACAACAGGGTCCAGATTAGTCCTTATTTACTATGACCCGTCTGAATGACCTCATCTGTGAACTGCCTAATTTGAATAATGGAGGACCTAGAACCGCACACAGCATAGGGAAAAGAAGAAGAAGCTCCGTCTGGAAGAACTAGAAGTTCTGTTGCACGAGGCTGCTGAAGAAATCCGCTGTTTGGGAAAATAAATACGATTACACAGAGCACATCTTACTACATGCTGTACTTGAATGATGTACATCTGCTTGTAGTGATGATGCTTCTAAAATACCCAGCAGCAACAAAACCAAGGCTTGGTCTCTCTTCTAAAACACATTCACTCTTTTCCTGCTGATCAGAACAAGGATGTACCCGGACAGTGAATGGAGCGAACTGAAAAAAACTGTTCAGCTAACGTTCTGAATCTGCTTCATGCCCAAGAGGAAGAACAGTCAGTCCACAACAGTCAGTCCCCACCAGGAGGAGCACCACTCCCACACAGCTCATCAATTTTGTGGTAGTTATACACCTGCGCCTGTCTCAGTGCCACATATGCCATATCACACCCAGCAGAGCCCGTAGTCCCATTCCCATTGCCTCCAGTCCCAGATCCACCACTCTCATTCTCAGAGCCTTCAGCCCAGTCTCGCTCCTTCTGGCGTCAACATCCTGTAGTTCAAGAGTTCATCAAGCTTAACGGTCATGTTCTGATGAACGTTTTTCTTTGGGGTTTCTGAAACGTAAAACAGACTTTTCTCTTCTAAAAATCATTGCACAGCTGCTGCTCGGGTTGTGACAAGTGAATATTGATTAATCTGCCTTTACAGAAATATTGACCATTCTTAGAGCAACATGATAACCGGCTAATATTAGCTTAGCATACGTTGAATGTTTATGATAAATGCTTTAATGAGTCATCAGTTCAACTGTATCTTTAATTGTATCTGCTGTTTTTATTCTGTTTGCTTCTTCATTCTTTCCTGTGACAATGACTGTGTCATTGTGAACACACCCAAGCACCACAACGAAACGTGACCTCTGCATTTAGCCCATCACACGTGCACACGTGGAGCAGCGGGCAGCTACCAACCGCACCCGGGGAGCAGTGTAGTGGGACGGTACCTTACTCAAGGGAACCTCAGTGGTGCCCAGGGACTCGAACCTGCGACCTTCAGTCCTCACCACTATGTCCTAGGGAAGCTTCATTCAAATATTTGGAAGCAGCTCAACAGAGCCGTTTCCTCTTCCAGAAGGTTTAACAGCTGTAGACTTGACGCCTGTAAGAAGTGCAGTGTGTCTAATGTTGGGTTTAGTTTAAAGCCTGTAACGTTTGAGATCAGTTGTGATCCTTATGTCTGATTAAGTCATGAGGCAGCAGAACATCAAGACTGAAATGTAGCTGAACAGACGCGTGTGCTTTAGACTGCACTGTGAGCAGGGAGTGTAGCGCTCTAGCCACTGTGTACAGGGAGAAAAAATCACGTCTGGTGGCTGTTGACTGAGTGAGCAGGACTGAGGTTGAAACTGAGGCTGCAACTCTGCAGAGACCAATTTCCCCTCTGAGATTAACAGAGTATACAAAATGAAATTAGAAAATTAAAGGAATATTCTGGTCATTGTGGTCTGTAGCAAATTCAACAAGGCAAAACCTGAAGGCTGTGAATATAATTTGCCAAAAATGAAGAGCATAAAGCACCAGGATGCAGGTGATCGCTGTAGCGGATTCCTGTTGCTGTAGCAGCATATGAGTCAAAACGTGAGATTATTTGGATCTAACAACACTTGTGCAGCACAGACCCATCATACAAAACCAAACTGTTCAAATGGTGGACAAAACAGACACATTTACATTTATTCATGTGTCTGACGCTTTTATCCAAAGCCACTTCCAGGACGGAGGAAACAATCAAGCGTTCGCTTTGTAACACTGAGAGTGGAGCCACACGGAGACCAACGCGTTGCTCATAGTTATAAAATAAATAGTAATAACTGTAATACACACATACGCCAAGAGCTTATACAACTACAGACACAACTACTGCAATAAATAAACACACCCAGATCTTAAACTACCACAGAGAGGAACTTCCATACATACATACGCCAAGAGCTTATACAACTACAGAGAGCAACTACAATAACTACATACATGTGTCAGGTGCTTACACTAACTACAGAGAGCAACTACAGCAATAGATACATGACACAAACTGAGGATGAGCTTAACACTGGAGGGTCATCTGGACCACTCAAGCCCATTTTTAACTTGATGAACTGGAGCCATTTACCCCTCACTATGTTAGCAATAATGCTAACATATTCCTGGACAGACCAACAAAATCCAGGAATCCTGGGAGAGTAGCAGCCCTACATCCGAGTGGTCGGGGGGAGTAAAAACAATAAGACCTCAGTCAGAAAGTGCAGAGGCATCATCCCAATGCTTTGGAACGTGCTAGTTCCCCAGGAGCCCTGAGAACGTATTGTGCACATCTTCCCAGTCACCAGTGGATCCCTGTACTGTCTCTCATTTGATCATCAGATATACACATTCTCAGCCATGATATGACGCAGAGAGAAGAGCATGTGGATAAACACAAAGTCCTGTAGGGGCTGAGATTCCTGTACAATGTGAGCAGCATTGCAAACACAGCCATTTCCTTCGTACAGCGTGAGCATATAAATTAACAGCAGCGTCTGTACACAGTGCATGATTTAAACATGCTGAACGAGTTGGCACCAGGATTTGGAAAAACATACAGTGCATGCTTGGCTTAAGACGCTGGCACTGAGGCAGTGCTCTAATTAAGAGTGCTGACAGTGGTTGTACACATGCCAGGGTGAGAAAGATCTGCACAAACAAAACATATTTTAATATTAATGTGGTGTATCATCTTTGCTCCAGTGGTTGAGAATCGCGCGTACGGTTCTGCTGCCACTCCTGCTGGTCCACTTCTCTCCCTTCCATTCCCCTCAAAACATGACGCTAATGAGCTTCATCCCGTCCACACGCCGACATCAAACAATGCACAAATGTAGACCACACTGGACAGTAGCACAGGAACCGTTACTCTGTCGCCTAAACACTAAAGTAAAAGTACAGTTACAGTTTAAAATGACAAACAGGTCAAAACGACCAAATTATTAATTATTGATCATTTTTATTTTAGCTGCATTATAGAGCTGTATTCTACACGCTACAGGTACAGAGTGTACAGCACAATGGAAACACCACATTAAATACTTCACTGGCTGTTTTACCAGG
This sequence comes from Arnoldichthys spilopterus, assembly GCA_037974385.1. NCBI lineage: Eukaryota > Metazoa > Chordata > Actinopteri > Characiformes > Lepidarchidae > Arnoldichthys > Arnoldichthys spilopterus. Next base: position 12,056 of record JBBPDA010038488.1, read on the forward strand.
TACATCTATCATACAGGTACAGTTGCACAGTGGTCTACTCCATCCATCAAAGGGAAAAGACCACCACTGACCACCACTGACCATCACTGACCATCACTGACCACCACTGACCACCACTGACCACCACTGACCATCACTGACCATCACTGACCACCACTGACCCGAAGGTGGAAGAACATTGTCAGGAGGGCAGTGGTACTAAAATGTACATATGCACTGGTCACTTTATTGTTGCATTGTGTGTGTGTGTGTGTGTGTGTGTGTGTGTGTGTGTGTGTGTGTGTGTGTGTTAATTTTCCATGAACAATATGTCAGCCATCTTTGAGATATTCAGTGTCTGATCACTGGACCATTGTTGGCTGAATGTTTTTGGTTGGGGGACCACACTCACCAAAGCAGTTCCACTGTAGCACCCCCCCCCCCCCCCCAACACTGTAGTACCTAAAAATAAAATAAATAAATACATAAATACATAAACCGTGTTATGTCACTGAACTCAACATCTATTTAGAGTGTACTTGTTTCAGGCTCGTCAAACTAATTAATTATGATTAATCACATTATTAATGTGAATTTAATAATTCACCCGTTTGTCTTTTTTCATTAAATTTGACTCAGAAGAAAGTTTTTCCGTTTAAAAAGCAGCGCATCTGAAAAAGCCACTGCAGCAGCGGGCGAAACTGGTTTTATCAGAATGTTTTTATTACTCTCAGTAATTCAAAATTTCATCATGTGAATGCAGAGTCTCACTGTACCAGAGCTAAAGCAACATCTTTCAGCCACTACTCTCAGTTTATCGGTGACCTCCACCTGCATGAAGATGAGGATATATTGCTCTATTTCACCTCCCAAGACACACAGTAATGGTCCACAGCTCCAACCTGCACTAGTAATGGAGCATTTTATTTGAGACTTGCTGACATTTTACTGCCAAAAGGTCACATACATACACTAAAAACATGAGCTTTTGGTCACCTGATGGTTTTTAAAGGGTCAGTGCCTGCAGATCACATCCAAGAGTGTTTGTCAAACCGCATTTAGCTACAATTAGCCAAATAATGTTGCTCAAACGGTTCAGTCAAGGTCAAACTGTCATGAACTTGGGGTTTCGGAAAGTGCAGGAAGCAGCGTTGAATTGAAGAAGGAGATTTATTAAAGAAAGAGAAACACAGAACGTAAACCAGAGAACCAAACCATGAACCAGGGGTAAACAACAGACAATCCACAAACGCTAAGACAAGCACAGACACTAAATAGACACAGTAAATCAATAACACCTGACTGACAATACACAGCACATGGGACACAGCTGGGGGGCGTGGCTAACACGAACACCAGGGACAAGACACGTGGCAAAACGCAAACAAAAACATGAGCACGTGGAACACGGGGACATGGTCGTTACACAAACACATGAGAGGGAAAACTCCTGGGACATGATTCAAACCCCCCAACAGTGTGAGGTAGTGCAACCTTTGCAGATGTTTTTGGGTATAGACGAACGGTTTAATGACGATCTGAAGTCCTCCTGAGTCCAGGGGGTGATATTTGTCACAGTAGCATGACGGTTTCTTCAGAGCCACCTGAGGGGCTTTAAGATCACACACATTGAGCTGTGGTTTCTGACCTTTGCCTTTTACACACTGTGAGTCTCTGAATCTGTTCACAATATTATGTACTGTAGATGATGAAAGACTCTTTAATTCACGAACAATTCTCTCACTAACTTTGGTACAAAGTGCTGGAGCTGTGACCCATCCTCTCTTGCAGAGACTGAGCTGCTTTTATTCCTAATCATGATCCCTCACCTGATACTGAATATTCTCCTCAAGTTTCAGTCTTAGTTTAACTCTGTTCCAACTTAGGTTTAGTTGCAGCATTAAGTTCTAAATGTCTGATCATTAGAGAAAACAGTGAAGTTGGTCAGATAATGGTTCATGTGAATTAAACATATGACAGATTTTGATTTTTATGAAAAATGTCCCATCTATTTCTGGAGATAGGATCAGTAAATTCTGTTGGGACAGAAATTGTGCAGTACTGTACAGTTACTAAGCAACAATTGGACAAACAACATCCATAAGCAGGACGTCCAGTTCTTCAGACGTATCTAATGGTGTTTTGACTCCAGTTGAAATCTTTCACCTTTTTATAAAATCCACATTTCTCTCATTTTACACTCTGAGGTTCGGAGTGAGGAGTGTGGATATTCGCTAATGGACGGAGTAGCGTCCAACACTTTACTTTGAAATGTAGTAAAGTGAAAATCTCAGAGTTTCTCTGCAGCAAATTTGTTTCCGTAGCCTCTCAGGAGCAGTGATGCTGCGCTTGTGCAGGCGCTTAGGGAGCTGAAGGCTGTCAGACTGGAAACAGAGCCACAAAACATCATTTCACTTCTTCTTTGAAGTGAAAGTGACTGTGTGTCATTGTGAACACACTCAAGTACCACAAAACGAAATGTGACCTCTGCATTTAACCCATCACACGTGCACACGTGGAGCAGTGGGCAGCTACCAACAGC
>JBBPDA010038518.1:0-14574 GCA_037974385.1 Arnoldichthys spilopterus
TCATCGCATTTTCTTTAATAAATCTCTTTCTTTAAAATCTACGCTGCTTCCTGCACTTGCCGTCGGAAACCCAAGTTAATGACAGTTTCATTGTTACCTGTATATGACAATAAACTTGAACTTGAACTTGAACTTGACTATAGCTCCGCCTACAACTCCATATCAATATAAGGGAGGATCTTAGCTGGTCACACCACATAGATGTGATCACAAAAGCAGCAAAACAGCGGCTCTTCTTTCTGCTGCGACTGAGGAGGTTTGGCATGGACTCCAGAATACTCACCAACTTCTACCAATGTAGAAGAGTGTATTCTGTCTGGTGGTATCACAACCTGGTATGAAAGCTGTAATGCTCTAGACCACAAAATTCTACAGAGGGTGGTCAGATCAGCACAGCGCATCATCAGGACTGAATTGCCAGCTATGAAGGACCTGTACAGTCAACGCTGCAGAAAGAAGAGCCAGAGGATCCTCTCTGATCCCAGTCATCCCAGCCACAGCCTCTTCACACTCCTGCCATCAGGCAGGAGATACAGGAGCGCCCAGACCCACACCAGCAGATTCAGGGACAGTTTCTACCCACAAGCCATCAGGCTCCTGAATTGCTGAACACCAAACAGTTAATAAGAGAACTGAACACTTTCACACTTAAAAAAACCCTGCAAACTTTAAGGAGGCTCTGAGTCCAAAAATCTAATTGCTGGTAATAATGTTCCATTGATGACAATAAAACTTGAACATGAATTTTTATGATTGTCTACTGGAGTTTCTTTTCTTTTTTAGGTGAAGATTTCTTTGTTGTTTAGGTAACTGAATTCAATCCAGAATCTTAAAAGGAAACAACAGAAAAAAAAACCCTTATCCATTACTACAATGTTTGTAAATATATGCACTCATCATACAGAAGTGTGGCTTTGTGGAGTGAAATTGTTCAATTCCAAGACAAAGAAACTCCCTGATGCTGTATCTTTCAAAGGCCTTTGTGCTTTGGGTGGATTTTAAGGAAAGGGCTATTTGCGGGTGAAAGCAAAAGGATGCCAGATAGCTATTGTTACTGCTATGAAGCTGTACAAATGTAGTAAATTTGAAGAACCTAAACACCGATTATGCACCTCCTGAATTTTGGAAATAGCTTGTACAAACCTGCAAATGTAATTTATGAACCTTTGAGTATAGTTTACACACCTCTAAATATAGTTTACACACCTATAAGCCTGACATTTTTATGCAGATATAAATAGATTTTATGTTGTTTTTCAGTTGGCTATAGTTACTTTCATAATGTTGTACCTGCACAAGCTGTAGAGGGCTTCATCGATACTGTGCTTCATTATCAGCAGTTATGGTATGTCTGTGTGATCAATCACCCTCTTGCAGCAGCAAGCAAGAAGCAGCAGGCTGCAAGATTGATCATGGTTACTGTTCATGAGTTTGGATAAGAAATGGTATAGTCAAAAAATGCCAGCAAATGCCAGCAAAATGTCTCGACTACAAAGTAAGTCCAATAAAAGAATGCTAAATGTCTTGTTTTTAGGTTAATTGCACTGTTGTGATATTATTACTAGTGGGGTAGCTACAAAGTTATTTGATTCTGTCACGAAGGAAGGAGTGTTTGAGGGAGGAAGCAAGCGCAGCGAGCTTGGGAAAAAATAAAGAGTTTTATTAAAACAAAACGAAACACTATGAAACATGAACTGAGAAACAAAACACGAGGAAACGCGGTAAACATAAACGAGGGCTAGGAACATGAACTATGCAAAGACACACATGAAGACATACACCATGAACGACAACGGAACGACATTAAAGACTGACGAGGACTGGATGTAACACAGAGGTTTAAATAAGAATACAAATTAAAGACACCTGGAGACGGGGAAAGAGGACCAGGTGTGAGGCGGGGAGAGGGCGTGGCAAACACGAACAAGAGGACATGAACACGTGGCTTTTAACAAAACAAAACACAGACACATGGAAACACAAGGGGCGTGGTACATTACAGATTCAGTTTTTATACTCAGTCTGTATTCATTGTACTTTTCATTTGGAATGTTAAATCATTATTATTATTATTATTAATATTATCATTATTCGTTTAGTTTAAACTGCTCCTGCAGGTTTGTTTTATGCTACTTAGACATTGACATATACTACAATGTTAAGATTCTTCTAGTGTCACATCCAAATATCTAATGATGTGATTTGTTATGTTATCTTTTGTATTGCATATACTATTTATGGTGATTAGGCCATTTTTTCCTATCAACTTTATTTTTTAAAATCTTTAAATAGTGACTGAGTGGAGAACTGAGGAAACACCTAGCACCTTACTGCATCATGGTACTCCTGATCACAGAATTTATAGTTTACCCACCTCTTTTTTACCATTAAACCCCCAGAGACAACCAGCTAATAACTAAAGTTAGCAAAAAAGCTGCCTTGCTGTCCAAATGCCTTACTTAAGTTTGTTGTCCAATAAAGATACAGACAATGTTGTCTTTATAATTCTGGTAGAATAGTGCCAGCATATTTGCTTTTACTCTCCTATAGATCACTGAGTAAGCTTATTAAGGCTAAAAGTATTCCCAGTATTTGTGCCAGTTATTGTAACATGCATGCTGGGTATTGTTAATAATTTGGTCATAAATACTGCGTCAGTGCTTATGTTTTCAGTGAAAACTGAAAGTAAAATTAATAGATATTTATGTTAAATAGAAAAAGTGTCATTGGACTATTCATAGTTTTACTATATGTGTTAAAAATAGTGTATAGTAATAACACATATTGGGCAAGCATATACTAGCTCTAACATATTTGTTAGAAGTGTCTGACCCTCCTCTCTGTTTCCCAGAGAGACCCCTGTTATTTTTATTTTGACTCACCCACTGCCTGCAGACTACATTGTCCATGATTCACAGCCATCAGTGGCCCTGGGCTGAAGTGTTGGGCCACTGTGGTGGCAATCTCTCTGTCCCTGTCAGAACCACCTACTGTCACCTAAAATATATCCCCAGCACTGGAGCAGGGACCTCTACATGTATATCCAAACCACAACCATTACCACACTGTAATAACCTAATTCTTACTCCAAATAAATCTGTTACATTTAATACTACATCCTTTTCATAACAAGTATAATAGTAGAATATATGATCTGAAAAGTCATGTTTGTTTTAGTAACAAGTAAGTAACAAGTAATCCACAGCATCATTTACATTGCTTAACTTTTTGAAATTTTTGACACAAAGTATTTACTGGATAATGTATAATAAAAACAGAACAAAACTTTATATGAGTAGTAAATGAATAATAAGCCTTGTTATTGGAATTGGAAATAAACTATTTATAGCAGGTGTTTGTCATTGCTTCCTTTTTCAGAAAAGACTACTAAAACAAATGGATTGCATATATTTCATCCATTTCATATAGCACCGTTTAACAATTATGACTACTAGTAGCACAGCCCTCTATGGCTGGGCCAGACAACCCAGTGTAAACTGTCCTGTGTTAAACTATACGACATTAATACATACTGAATTGGTGAATTTAAACACAAATCACAATCATGGTTAAATTCATTTAAAAATGTGAAATATATCCACATCTAGTGTCTAGTGTAAGAATAACATATTTATAATGATAAAAATGTTAATATTCTGAGAATGATACAAATAATAGTAAGTAATTAAGAAAAATCAAAATACAGATAATGAGTTGTGTATATACAAACGTGTATACATGACCAGACTGCAACAGCCTAAAACAAAGAAGTACATGTACAGATACATGAAAAGGAACACCTGGTGACACGATGGGTTGTAAACAAAATACAGCTGAATGCTGGATAGGCGAGGCGAAAGCAGAACAAGGAACATGGAAAGCACATGGCATATGTAAAGTGGGAAAACCAGACAGAGATGAGCAACAAGGCCAACAAATGGCAAAACATTACAATGGCTAATATGAAAAAGGGTTAACTAAAGTTGAAGAAGTACAACATTAAGTCTAAATCAGATGAGGTTATTGCTTATTGAGATCAGCTTTAAATAACAATTTTTTCAGGGCTATATTTTACCACAGAGTTATCCACAAAGATGTGTGGAAAAGTACTGAAAGTACTTACAATATCATATTCAGTTAAAATGGTATTATGGAGCTATAACTATATTCAAGTGAAAGTCAAAATGTATTGATAGTTAACCCTAACTAAATTAGAATTTTCTTGGTGTGAGGGAACAGTGTGTGATGCAATAACTACTCTGAAGTTCCAAATGAAAATGCAAGGAGTAAACAGCTTGTAAGTACTCAGTTTTAATAATTCTCAATACAATAAAGTTACAAAAAAAATCTTATTTAAGAAACAAGGTAAAATCTGTTCTAGCCATAGATAAATGGGCATCCAATAAATAAATATTCTTCAGTGAAAAACGTGCTGATGTATATCATTTAGTGAAGCACATTATTAAGTAATCATTGCTGCTCATGTGTCACAGATGTAAAATTGGGTTGGGTTAACAACAATTTTCCTTGTGTGGCAGGCAATCAGAGCTTAATGTAATATGCTAGCCTGGAGACAGTAATCGCTGTGCACATCTTCAAGACACATGTCTCACTCTGGGGTCAGTATGTATATTCTTGTTGTGAAAATTTGGAAAGACAACTCAAATAACACAGCTTGACTTAAATGTTTTAATCTCCCTTTATGATGTTCTCCTCAAAAGGATGTCAGTTAAAGCATTAAACCTCCATGCTGGAAGCTGAGTAATCATTTATATTTTGATAGGTCTGGTTAGTGAATTAGTTTTTATTACTTGAGGTTGATGAGAATTGGGGAAAAATACACCGGCTTTCAAACATTTCTGCCCTGCTTGTGTTAGTTGTATGAGCTAATTGCCACCAAGCATTTTATATATGTGTTAAATGTCTATATGAGAGAGACTGATGTAAGGTGGATTACCTTAGCAAAATAATAAACAGGAAAATAGCAAAAAAGAGAAAAAGAAACTCACCAAGCCCCAAACATGATACTCGCAATCCGGACTTCCCAAGATTTCTACAAAATGAGATTGGAAAAAGTGTAGCATTAATATTAGGCTATATCTCTGTCCAACTTACTGCATGAATAAAACATCACAGATGCCAGGTAGTGAGTACAAAACATTTCTTAATTTTGCAGAAGAAGTGTTGGTTCTATCAATGGGAAACTGCAAGTCTTATCTCTGGTGAGGCCACAACCATCAATGGCTGGAAGTGCTAGAAATAATAACTGGTCTGGCTCTTGTAAGTTTTTGATAGTTTCCTGGTTGCTTGTCTAGCCTCTTTTTGCAGAATAATGTTCAAGATCATTTTCTAATGATTTGTACTACTGCACTATAACACTTGTTATCTTAAATTGTACATATTGCACAATGATCATTCCGTGGCTTGAACTAAAGTAGACATTTGGGCCCAGATATCAATTCACCTCCAGGCTTGTAGTTCCTTCATTAAGGTTCCATTCGAGAACACCAAATACATACAAAAAAGGCATAAAAAAAAACGGCTTGCTCTACATTTTCTGACACACCAAAGACCAGGTAAACATAATACAAAAGTATCCAAGTGCTACACAGCAATATCCAGTAGGTACACTAGGGTGTATTTCCTCAGAGCCTTCCAAATACAAAAAGAAGTCTGTCACTGTACATCAAGTGCATGTATTTTTTGTGCTACCATAGAACAGACAAATTAAAGTTGTATAAGTCTATTTATAAAGACTAACAAAACAATCATCCCAATGACCTCTACAGAGTAGAGGCCACAGTTACACACACACCATCCCCACTTTCAGATGACTGACCTAGTAACCAAATGACCTATATGCTTCTTTTGAAGTGAGTTCTATTTGATAAAATAAGTTACACTTGTGCCACAATCACTTTTGGGGGCAGGACTGAAGCTGTGAAGTGTTTTGGTTTGACATATTTGAACACAAGTGCTGTCGCCACTGGCGGAAAGTTCTGGTGATTTCATTATCATTTTGGTTTTGGCAGTTTCTGCCTGATTTATTTTACTCTGATATCTGACTGGTCTTTTACCCCTGCTGCTAAGACACACCTTTTTTTTAATCAAACTTCAGTGCATTTTGTACATCACAGTGTCACAAATTTGGGGTTTGCAGGAAGTATGCACAAGCTTACGGTTTCAAATATTTATTTAAAATAAGCAAACATGAACACAACAAGAGACTGGGTAACATATAACATATTAAGACTAAACCTAACACAAGGGACTAAATACTGAGACAAGACAAGATACACCTGGGCAAGGGAGGAGTCAACAAACAAGGGCCAGGTGAACAGGGAGGAGTCAACAAACAAGGGCCAGGTGAACAGGGAGGAGCTAATGGTCAATAAATTATGTTGTGCATGTGGTCTCAGAACATAAAAATAAAATGCAAACAGTGAATTTAAAGATGGATAGCTGATATTAAGTCAAATGCAACACAAATAAGAAGCTGTGATTTTTTATAATTCTCTTGAAACTTGAAAAAACTTGAAAAAAGGTTTACAATATTTTCTCTGAACAATATTAATTGGTAAATAAAACAAATTTAGTATTTGATGCCTGCAACACAATAAAAAAAAGTTGGACCACAGACACATTAACCACTATTTAACCTCACCTTTCCTACCACCTTATTCACTTCATACCCATGCTGAATACCAGGACAAGGCTGGAGTTTACAATCCTAAGCAGGAAGCAGAATAGGCATCAGTCATCAGGGCAGTATTTATGTGGACAACAAACTTAAATCTCTTCTGCAATTAACAAGGTAAGCTGTCAAAAAATAAGCAAATAATGAGTGCAAGATAACCTATGCTGTTTTCAGCTTGCTTGAGGCAAATGTGCATGATGTGGAAGGTAATGGACCAAAGACAACTGCTTTTTTGTTGAATTCAACATTTCCTAGTCAGCTTGTTAGCGTACCAAACATGAAACCAAGATGATGTTTTGCTCCAGCAAAGCATATATGTGCTGTAAAAGATTTTTCTTCAATCATGCCACTGTGATTAATCAGTCTGTTTCTAGAAAGTGTACCTACTTTGGAGAAATGCAACCAATTCAAAGTATTATAACAATTCAAACATCATATTGTTTCCTTTGAGTGTTTTTTTTCCTGATTTTTGTCTTCTTTTTTGCAGTACACAAGTCCAATTTCTCACCACTCGTACTGCGCGTGAGGTGCCACCTGCTGAACGCAACAGGCTGTATGACGCACACTGCATGTTCACACCTTTCTGTCCATTATCATTATGAAAACGACAGGCAAAAAACTTGAGAAAAAGAGAAAATTACATGTCTTCTCAATTATTGAGTGGTCACATAGAGACAAGACAAGATTGCAAATGCATTTATAGGAGTTTCTCTTTTAAAGCCCAAAATGCTAGATTATTATAATGAACCACTTATTAGGCTAAATACTGTCTGCACTTTAACATCTCTGAAAAGAAAATTAATGTTAGCACTTACATTGCTGCCATTGTTTCCCAGAGATGTCTGTCCAATAAAATGGAATCCTGTTTCTAATAGACTTTTTATCCCATTTTTGGCAGCCAAATATCAAAATGTTTTAAGTATTATTTTAATTATTAAAATGAATTACTGACTTTGATACTTTGACTATGTCAAAAAATGACATCTCAAAATGATTACATTTTCTTTAAAAGTTAAAAGATTGTTATTTCAACATATGAGAAAAATAAAGAAAACAGTCAACAATATTAAAATACAGTGATGAGCCATAAAATTAAAACCATCTGCCCAATATTGTGTTGGTCTCCCTCCTACCACAAAAGCAGCTCTTACGCGCCAAGGAATGGACTCCATAAGACCTCTGAAAGTGTGTCGTGGTATGTGGCAGCAAGCAGGATCTGCTGATAAAACCATGTGAATTGGGTGATAGAGCTAATAACCTTGATCTACTTACTTGTTCTTCAAACCATTCCTGAACCATTTTTTGCAGTGTGGCAGGACACATCCTACTGAAAGAGGCCACCCCATTAGGGAATATTATTGTCCTAAAGGGGTTTACTTGGTCTTTTGTGGAATTGAACCAGACAGGCTTATCTTTACTCCACACTTGCATCCAAAAGCTCATCACCCTGTTGGTAGTTCATTAATGTAATAAATGGTGGTTCTTGAAAGTAGGTGCAAGCAGGATATCTTGTAAAGGTTTTATTATAAGACTACGAAATACTACGACAAAATAAAAATATAACAAATAAACATGAAACTTACTGAAAAAACAAAGATCAAGACAGAGACGGAAACTAAGATGATACAGGAAACAGTAACGTAGACAATGCAAGAAACAAAAAAACAGACAGGGAACAAACCTGAACACTTCAACACTTAAGTGCAAAAATTCACTGGCCACTTTAAAAATTACTGTTTTTTTTGTTCCCTTATCTTTTGTAATATAATTGCTTCTTTTTGTATTATAATAGTTTTTAATTTCTACTTTGATTATTTAATTAATATTTGTGTGCAATCTTTGAGGAGGCTCCGAGTCCAAGAATTTCATTGCTGGTAAGGATGTTTCATTGTTACCTGTATATGACAATAAAATTGAACTTGAACTAAAAACACAAACCTACTAATAGGTACAAGGTACAATAGGTACAAGGTACACCTGAACATGGGTGGAGACAAGAAGGAGGGACACCTGGACATGACAAAGACTGGGCAGGCAAAAGAACACATGGCAAAATAAACGCAAGACCAGAAAAATATAACATAGGGAAATAAACATGATTAAACAGATCAATTATTACAATAAAATTGTACTTCCTTAGACTACTTTTGGAAGGTACTAACTACTGGATGACCCAGATGTGTAGCCATCCCAAGTTGGCTCTTATCAAAGTCAGAATTGCTCCACGCCCATTTTCCCTGCTACCAAAAATCAGCTTTAAGAACTAACTGTTCACTTGCTTCCTAATACATTTTACTCTTTTATTTTCTAATGCCATTTTACTAGGATAATCAATGTTATTAACTTCACCTGTCATTGCTTTCATGTAATGGAATATACCATCATGTGCAGACATAATGATATATTGGAATGAATAGTTATAGAGATGAACTTGCAAATTACAAAACTAACTGTGGAAGGGTGACTGTGCAGTGTCTGTTTTGTGAGTGCTTTCTACTAGTTTTGGTTTCCTGATGTATGGTGTCTCTGCCATTAGAGTCTGAAACATTATAGCTGACCAAGCATTGTCTGGAGTCATTTGACTTTCTACAAACCCCCATTTCCATCCATCCATCCATTTTCTAAACCACTTTTTTCATTTCCGGGTCACGGGGAAGCTGGAGCCTACACCCTAGAACAGGAAGCCAACCCATCACAGGGCAACAAGTAGACAGACAACCATTCATACACACATTCATATCTATGGGTAATTTTTTAAAGTATCAAATCAACCTACTGCAAGCCGTTGGACATTGGGAGTGCCTAGAGGAAACCCATGCAAGGGCACCTGTGGCCGACCCAGGGATCAAAACCTGGACCTTCTTGCTGTGAGGCGACAGCGCTAACCACTGCAGTTGAAAAACTATTGTTCAGCTGTTTAATTTAGACATCAGTAATGATGAAAAAGATTAGGAGGTTGAATGTGAGAAGGAATTGGAGTGACTAAAAAGGGGACCATGGAAAGGAGCACAGCAGAGGCCCATTAAGACAACAAGGCAAAGAGACAGGAAAAATGAGCCACCACAACAAACTGGGAAAAGGCAGACATATTATGACAACTATTAATTTGCATTTAGGGCTTATTTCAATAGTGATGACTGTTGTCAATAGCCACAGTGGATAGTGTGTACTAAAGTCATTGCTAACAGTTGCCTCAAGTCAGCCTATTTACATCCCCACTTGCACACTAAACATGCTCATCATCAAGAAAAACCTATTACGTTTTTAAAAAGGAAATGAGAAGATCTAAAGAAGAACCAGAAACAAAAGCAACTGCATTCTGGTTAAATAAAAAGGCTTTAGGAAAACCATATCTGGTTAGTTAGTGAACTGTTAGCAAGAGCCTACCTCACACCATTCCTAAAGATATCTGCTTACCAGCTACAAAAGATATGGAAACAAAATGACATGAAACATAATTCAACATCAAACTAACAGCATTGTTTAAACTTGATGCAAATTTTAATGTTGCTAAAATGTATGGGAACCACTGTTTTACACTGTATTACAGAACATTTGTCCACCTCAAAATGGGTGCAAATTTTTTTTTATCATAGCCTTATACTACTGCTGGTTCATCAAATAAGTACTCCAGCATCACAAACGTCTGTGTCTATGACTGAAACACCCTTATAATACCAAAAAGAAGACAACACTAGACATGGTTCTGGAGACCATACAGAGGCTGCGTCTGCCATGAAGACTGGGCCGCAAAACCTTAGGACAGCATACAGCCACAAGCTGACGAAAGTGTGCCTGACAGCGGTGTGACCAAACCCGGAGGCATGACAAGTAGGCAGGCCTTCATGCTAAGCTAAAAGCTAATCCAAAAAGCCTGCTCTACCATCCCTTCTGCTGGCAAATACGTGCTCTCTGGACAACAAAAATGACAATGCCAAAAGCTCAGACACACTACACAGAAGGACTTGGCAGGCCGCTGTGCTTTGATTTTTGTTGAAACCTGGTTACAGGGCAGCATTCTGCACTCGGTGATGCAGATAGCTGGTTGCTCTTTGTTCACATGTACAGAGAGAGAGAGCAAGTTCCAGTAAGACATAAATGCATGTGCATTTATATAAATATAAATATAATGGCGCACAAATGCTAAGGTAGTATCTAGATACTTCTATCTGTCACAGGAGTTTAGCCCCTTATTGTTTTTGTTGTCCTGTACTTGCCGTCTAGCACTACTACTAACCAAGCACAGGTGGGGCTGTACAATGCCATAAACAGACTACAAACTGACCACCCTGATGAGGCCTTGATGATTGCTGGCAACTTTAACCACATTAATTTAAAGTTAGTCCTACCTACCATTTTCCAACATATGAACTTTCAAATCAGGGGTGAGAACCAGCATCAAGGACGCTTACTGAGCCGAGCTCCACCTCCCACTTTGGCAGCTCATACCATATCTGATTGAAAATGATACCAGCCTACAGCTCGCTGCTGAAACTGCACCTGTCCAGAAAGATATCAGTTTTGGGCAGTCAAATTTTTTTTAAAAAACATGAGTTGCACCAAAGTACTTTACAACAATATACTAAATAATAATAAATTGTAGCAAAATAAAATAAACAGAAAATATAAATAATCAAAAATTTCATTGCAGAAGTAACAAAAGAACATTAATCAAAAGCAAGTGTAAAAATTGTTTTTTAAATGAGATTTAAAAGTTGCAACTTTAATGCACTAATATCAGGTGGAAAGGAAGGAATAAGAGAATTCCTTAAGTCTGACGCTCTGCGTGACCATAATCTAAACACATTAATGTCCTGACCAGCCTTTGAGTTTTATATCACAGTATAATTCCATGCTGGGGTACAGGTTTTAATCCCTGAGGTTTAGTTATGGCAGTCCTATAAATAGGATATATAGTTGTAAAGTCAAACACTTATTGGAATCTCAGTCCAACACACTAAACAAACTGGATATCAGGTAACAGCATGGTTTATATTGGAGTCAGATTAAGATAGCATGCCCACTGTCTTTGGTTGGGAACAAACACACAAACTGGTGGGAAAGAGGTCAAACACAAAACCCTACACAATTCTGGCAGCCAATGCAGATCAGCCAGCACAGGGGAAATATGATCACTCTTCTTTGTTCCTGTTAGGAGCCTGGATGCAGCATTCTGTACAAGCTGGGACAGAAGTGACTGTGGTATTCCTACATACAGAGGGTTGTGGTAATAAAAGGTGAGAGGGTATAAACGCATACGTGACTGCAAATTTTTGAGGAAAACAAGAATGGATTTAGTATTGCAACAGTCTTAAGTTGAAAGAAACTACTACTTACTACTGCAGCAATCTGATTCTCAAAGGTAAGCGAGGATTTGAAAATCACACCCAGATTTTTAACCTGGGGATGAACATTAAAAGCAAAAAGCCCTATCTGACTTTTAGTAGTATTTATTGATTGCTGATTGTCAAAGATAATTACCTGAGCCCATGTCTCATTTAATTTTTAGAAACGTTTGACTCATCCAATTCCTGATATCTTCAAGGCATTTGGTCAAGAACTTTGAGGAGCAACTGTCACCTGGCTTTAGAGGAAGATACAGTTGCATATCATCTGCATAACAGTGATAGGAGATTATATATTTTTGAAAGACAGACCCCAGGGGCAGCAGGTACAGAGAAAATAAAATAGGAGCTAAAATGGAGCCTTGTGGTACCCCACAGGTAATGCTAGCAGAAGATGAAAGTGAAGTGAAAGTGACTATTTGTCATTGTGAACACACTCTAGGCACCACAACAAAATGTGATCTCTGCATTTAACCCATCACAAGTGCACCAGCGGGCAGCTACCAACAGTGCCCAGGGATCAGTGTAGTGGGATGGTACCTTGCTCAAGGGTACCTCAGTAGTGCCTGGGCCAGGACTTGAACCTGCAACCTTCAGGTCTCTAAGGCAGCATCCTAACCACTAGGCCACCACTGCTCAAGATGCAAAGTTATCAACATGAACTGAAAAGGTCCTGCCTGTAAAGTATGACATGAACCAGTTTAACGCATTGGCATTCATTCCTACCACATTCTGAAGGTGACTTAAAATATCATGATTAACAGTATAGAAGGCTGCACTGAGGTCTAATAGTATCAAGATAGCGGGTTCCTGAGTCAGTTGTTAATAAAAGGTCATTTAGTACTTTAAGAAGTGCAGAAATCTAAAACCAGAATGAAACTTCCATCCATCCATCCATCCATTTCCAACCGCTTCTTCCGTTTACGGGTCACGGGGAAGCTGGAGCCAATCCCAGCTGACTGCGGGCGTAGGGCGGGGTACACCCAAGACAGAGGGCCAACCCATCGCAAGACAACACACAGACAGACAACCATTCATACACACATATGGGCAATTTTCCAATCCAATCAACCTACTGCAAGCCTTTTGGACAGTGGGAGGAAACCAAACCAAGCTAGCAAACTCCGCACAGAAAGGCACCTGTGGCCAACCCAGGGATCGAACCCAGGACCTTCTCACTGTGAGGCTACAGTGCTAAACACTGTACCACTGTGCCGCCCCAGAATAAAACTTATCAAAGATAATTATCCAATTCGTAAGAAGACAGCTGAGTGAATACTACCTTTTCTAAGACCTTAGAGAAAAAAGAAAGTTTGAAAATAGGTCTAAAATTATTCAGGTTAGTGATTGATTATTCCAAGGACAGTTGGACCAATGGCAGTTAAAGCATCTTTAAATAAGTGTAAAGTGTGTGCAGAGTTTGCAAGCCCCCCATGCCGTAGGGGTGAATGTGTATGAGTGGTTGTCTGTCTATGTGTTGCCCTGCGATGGGTTGGCTTCCTGTCCCGGGTGTACCCTGGCTTAGGCCCGCAGTCAGCTGGGATTGGCTTCAGCTTCCCCCATAAAGAAATGGAAAAAGCGGTTTAGAAAATGGATGGATGGATGGTAAGACATCCAGGGCACAATTTGTGGCTTTCATTGCTGTTGCAGTGTCTAACTCTAAGTAAGACAGTGTAAAGTGCCACCTATATGCCGGCGCAGACTTGAGAGAATCCAAGTGCAAGGGGAAAAAAAGAAAGTGAGAATGTGTGTATTACCCTTGGTGGGATTCGAACTGGTGACTCAGGAGTCCTCAGGTGAGTATGCTAACCACTGAGTCACAGACTGAGATGAATTCAACTGGAGGGTAACCTAGAAGACCCTGGGCACCTGAAAAGTTGGGTCAATAGAAATTGGCTCGTGTGGGTTTCGAAGACCCAACTCTTAGGTTGAATGTATGGCTAATTGATGCTGCTCAGGGGAGTGTGAGCCTTTTACACTGGGCCAACTAAACACAACTTAAGCCACCAGTAGGACCAACTGGCTTGGTGCTCAAAATGTTCGCACTCAACTAAATTGGAGTCCTTAAAAACAAACAGAGAATTTTCTGTAAGGGGATTCCTTCTAGGGGAGAATCTCCTTATCTTTTCCTTTCTGTCTCTTCTCTTTTGGATTTCCTTTTCTCAACCCCATAAAATAATAAGGAAAGGAAAGAACAGATTTTTTTTTTTAAGCAGGTTGAGGAACTAAAAGTTTCCCAACACAGAGAAGCAAGAGGGAGGCGTGGACACACTGTCACACACCTTTACCAGATACCGGCTTTGTCAAACTGTTGCCAAACTGGGCAGAGAACTCAGCAAACACCACTGGGGCCATAACCCTTATGAAGAGTAATCACCAAGTGTGCCTCATGTCTGCTGATTGCCCCCTCTGGCTGCCTGCCATCGCCCCCCGCTGGTCTGGGGAGGAACCGGGGCTAAAGAATCTCTTCCCCTTCCACAGGAAGCTGAAGTGAGGGAATGCCTCCCCCTGCTGGCCTGGCATGGTGCTGTG
>JBBPDA010038559.1:0-14571 GCA_037974385.1 Arnoldichthys spilopterus
CACACACACACACACACACACACACACACACACACACACACACACACACACACATGCACACACACACACACACACATACACACACACACACACACATACACACACACACACACCACCAAACACACACACACGCACATACACAGAAAGAGAGAGAGAGAATGAGTGGGAGAGAGAGAGGAAAAAGAAGAAGAAAAGGAAAAAATGATGGTGATGATGAAAAAAGAAGAAGAAGAGGAGGAGGAGGAGGAAGAAGAAGAACAGGAGGAGGAAGAAGAAGAGAAGGAGGAGGAAGAAGAAGAGAAGGAGGAAGAAGAAGAAGAGAAGGAGGAAGAAGAAGATGAGGAAGACAAAGAAGAAGAAGAGGAGGAGGAAGAAGAAGATGAAGACAAAGAAGAAGAAGAGGAGGAAGAAGAAAAAGAGGAGGAGGAAGAAGAAGAAGATGTATGGAAGAAGAAGAAGAAGAACAGGAGGAGGAGGAGGAAGAAGAAGAAGAACAGGAGGAGGAGGAATAAGAATAAGAGCAGGAGGGAAAAAAAGACAAAGAAAAAGAAGAAGAAGAGAAGGAGGAAGAAGAAGAGAAGCAAGAAGAATAAGAAGAAGAGCAGGAGGAAGAAGAAGGAGGAGGAAGAAGAAGAAAAAGAAGAGAAGAAGGAAGAAAAACTTTCATTCAGGTTTTTTTAAGCTTTTTGTGTGAATGGACGACGTAAAAAAAAAAAAACATTTAAGACATTTGTTTTCTGCTGACCACAGCAGATAAATGTGCCTAAACAGATGGTTGCTGTGTGTGTGTGTGTGTGTGACTGCACGTGAATGTGCTTTGGACAGTGTATCATACGGCTGTGCCCACTTTCTGTCTTTGGGAGCACCTCACCCAAGATTCATGCAGCTCCGCTTCAATGAGTGTCTGACACAGCTCTGCTTTACTGCTGTAATCAGACTGCTAATTATGCCAAGGCCTGCAGTTCACTATTGTCCGTTCTCTTTCAGCGTCCCCCCCACACCACCCTGTTCACAGACAGTTTGTCCTTCCTGCTCTCAAACCTGAGCCTTTGCTCAGTGCCCTCAAACGGCTTTGTGTTGATTCACTACGGGAGGACATCTGTTGTCCTGTCCAGTGCCTCTGGTTAGAGAAGAGCGGCCTGAACCTGAACTCAGAAACAAAAGTGCTGTTTCTTCATTGAAATAATGATTTAAGGAGTAAAAGCAGGGAACACGGAAACACTACTGCCTGCAGCAGTTTAGCCCCGCCCATTCACACTGAAGTTGTAAGGAGTGTTTCAGCCTGTACTGCTTTTTCAATAAGGCCTAATACAGGGCAGCCAATCCGAGCAGAGGTCATTTTCCCTAAAAAAAACAACAATATAACTTATTATAAAGAGATAAAGAGATGCTGGAAATATTTATGGGCTGTTCTCAGTGTCAACAAGCACTTTCATTCTTCCCAAATTCCCTCTCTAATTGTTAAATAAACAATAAAAACATCTTAAAAAATGTTTTACCATCTGTCTGTTATGATTATTCTTACTTTTTGAGAGGCTTATAGGCTTCAATAGCACTGTTTTGTCCCAGGTCCCACACCCGGACTATTCAGAAAGTAAAATAAAGCTTAAAACTAAGATACATCTAAAAACTTTTCATGTACATGAATAATGTACATGAGATCCATATTTAAACTCTACACCACCTGTGAAATTTATATACTGTATATACTGTATAGTAACCCCACTGTACAATGTATAGCTCACTGTACAGCTCACTGTACAGCTCACTGTACAGCCTATTGCATATAATATAATGTGTATTACCTTCTTACTCTGTATATGGTACACACTGTCTATTGCACTATTTATTGTATACTGTATAAGATACATACAGCTGCACCCACATGGCACATCGTACCACATGTACTAGACCACAGAAGAATAAAGTATCTTGTGTACAATAGAGTATATCATACATCGTGTCAAGTGTACCTTAGGTTTGTATAGTGTTTACTATGTTTCATATTGTACAGTTTGTTTGATTTCTTAAATACTAGAGAAACACCATCGAAAACCAATTCCTTGTGTGTGCAAACACACTTGGCCAAATAAACTGATTCTGATTCTGATGTTAAACTCAAAAAATCTACATTTTAGTATTTACCTGTAAGGTTTTGGTCTTGTCTTGTCAGGGTTTCTTTTGTTTTCCTTGCCCATGTGCACCTCTCGTGTTTTGTTAGTGTTCTAGCCACGCCCTTGTCCTGCCTAGTCACCTGTTCTGTGTTTCCTGTCTCCTCCCTTGTCAGGCGTCCCTCGTTAGTGTTCCTACTTAGTCTCCTGTGTTTGTCTCTGCCGTGGTCGGTTCTCTGTAGTCACCATCTGTGATATGTTATCTGGTCTTCTATTGTATCTTTATGTCCCTGGCGTTTATGCCCGTGAGTTCTTTGTACGTTTTCTTCTTTTTTTAGTCTTTATTTTTTAGTGTTAGTTTGTATATTTAAATAAATCTTTAAGTAAAACCTTAGTTGCACATATGTCCTGCAAAACCATCCATCCATCCATCCATCCATCCATTTTCCAACCGCTTCTTCTGTTTCCGGGTCACGGGGAAGCTGGAGCCAATCCCAGCTGACTGCGGGCCTAAGGCGGGGTTCACCCAGGACAAGAGGCTCCACCCATCACAGGGCAACACACAGACAGACAACCATTCATACACACATTCACACATATGGGCAATTTTTCCTTCTCACTGTGAGGCGACCGTGTCGCCCCTCCTGCAAAACCCAAAACTTTAATATGGAACAGTTTTTCTCACAGAGAAAATCGTTGGTCTACAGTGTCATCAGCATTTCCACCACAGTGATCTCAATTCCTGTCAAAGTCTGTATGGGAGATTGTTCGGGTCATTGCTATGGAAATGGATGGTGAGAACTGGGCGTATGTCTGATACGGAGGAGATACAGAAAGAAAAAACAAGCCACACATTGCTTTATGTGGATGTTTGTAAGTGGATTTATGATTATATAGGTGTATATTGTCTGCACTGAACACCAGCTGTCAAATCACAGCTAAAATATCAAACTACCGGCCTGTTTTTCCCCCCAAATACTGTAGCAATGTCTTTTTCACCACACTTCTCTATTTGGTGGCTCAGACAAAAGTGTGATGGAAACTACACAATAGAATTTGGGCCAAAATGAACCTAAAGAATCTTATGCAAAAATGAACTATGACTTTTTTGGTAAAACCAGTAAAACCCACGTGGGAGGTATGGACTATTTAAGTAAGTCTTCGTTCTCGTCACAAAAACACTATTTACATATAAGGAAAATATGAGGATTAAAAAAATCGTCCTGTGCAAGAAAAATAAGAAAAGGGCAAAAGCAACTGTGCACAGTGTTATAAGATCAACACACTGCAGTAAGCTGGCTCTTCAGTGTGGACCCTGACAGGTTCACTGAAAGCTTGTCTCCACTTGAGGGCGAGTTTCTGTTCTTGATGCAGGAAACTAAACTCACTTTTAAATCTCCAGAATGGTCTGTTCCAGTGAAACGCTCGCTGGTTCCAGGTCTGGTGTCCACTTCATCTACGCAATGGAGTCAGAGTAAGAAAATTCCACCACAAAACAGAAAGAGGGAGACACGTGTCTCCAGAGAGAAAATGCAGATTCGGAGGTTGTTGTTTATGGTTTTACGAGACACTTTTATTCTAATTATGTTTGTAGGTTTTGAATGTTTTGGGGAACTAAAGTCTCTTTTGTGCGTCTATGGTTAGGATTCATTGCAACAGTCATTTACAACAGTCGCAAAACACCTTTACACAAATCCAGGTCCGAGCTTTAGTGAGTCCACCAGAGGTGACAGTGGCAAGGAACAGCCCTGTGCACTGTAAGTCTGTACACATGCTTCTTGTATATTGTTAGACATCTCAGTCTTTGGCACAGTAAAGGTGTGAGCAAGGTACCGTCCCCAGGCCCTTCACCCAGGGAGGTGCCCACATCAGCTGCCCACTGCTCCTACAGGGATGGGGTAAATGCACAGGCCATTTTGTTGTGGTGCACCGTGTGCTGTGCTGTTACTCTCACACTTGAAAATGCAAAATGAAAGAGAAAGAGCAATGATTACCTTACATTTGAACAACAGCGCCATCTTGTGGAAATTTAAATCACACTCTATTAATCCCAATGGGGAAATAGTTCTCTGTGTTTAACCCACAGAGTGAGCACTAGTACACATATCTGGAGCAGACACAAAGCCACAGAGCCTGGGGGAAGCAGCGTTTAGCAGATGCTCTTATCCAGAGCGTGGAACAACAGTGCTGTGTAGTCCAGGTCTGTTCTTCTGTCTGTAGGATTAAACCCGTCAACAGCTTCATTCTACTAAGATACTACTGACTCAGTTACACATGATTACAAACCCTGACAACCCTGTAAACCCAAAAGACAATAAAGTATATAAGAGTAAACAATAAACAATAGACAATAACAACAAATGCACAATAAATGTGAGGCTGGTTAGTTTCCTAGATCCTCCTTGAGGAGGTGCGTTTTGAGTCGTCGCTTGAAGACAGTGAGGGACTCAGCAGTTCTGATGACAAGAGGAAGTTCATTCCATCACTGAGGAGCCAGGACTGAAAGAGACTTGATGTAGATCTTCCTCTCCTTTTGAGCACTGGAGGCTCAAGGTGAGCAGTATTTGATGCTCGGAGATGACAGGAAGTGACACGTTGCTTGTATAAACACCAAAAATAATTGGATGACATGCAAAATCCTTTAAGGAGTTGCCCCTGTTTCCTGAAGGTCACCGGTTCAATTCCCAGACCAGTACAAATACCGCTGAGGTCCCCGTGAGCAAGGAACCATCCTGCCCTGCTTACATCAGCTGCCCACTGCTCCTACATGGATGGGTCAAATGCAAAAACAAATGCTCACAATGGAGAAAACTTGGAGCCTTTTACCCTATTTTATACCATCTATTCATTAACACAGTGGCACTTTAATAGGGTGTATGCTGTGTCTGTGACATAAGAAAGTTTTTACTCACTACTAGAAGACAAGGCTGAGTCTGATGACACCCCACCCCACCCCCTGCCTCCTATCGTTTTTATCACAGCCACGTGCGAGCGCACTGCCACACATTTCTGCCACAGTTAGTTAGACTTAATATGAAACGGCATGTGTCCTCAAATAGCTCATCTGATTTTCATCCCCACAGGGTCTACACAGCCTCAGACAGTGAAGGCCCTCAGGTCTGCCAGCAAATGACATCTGTTGGGTTTGGCATGAAAGACACAGTACTACATAACTCAGTTTCACACCTTTGCAATTCTCTCTCTGTGTGTGTGTGTGTGTGTGTATTGGGGGGTGGCTTTTTAGTTTGTCCTCTCTCCTGGAGCCACTACACTTAACCAAGTCTTCCACACGTTAAATACTTGAGGAAAAAATGTACATTAGTATAATCAATGTCTGAGTGATGTCAGTGTTTTTCGGTCGAGATACCCCTTATCCTGTGATTCAGCTGATGCTAAAAAATGTGCTTAAAAGAAACTTTGCCTGCTAACTCAGAACAGCCACACCTAAAGTCATCCCCTGTTTAAAGGCGGCTTAATCCAACCTTCAGGTCAACAATGACGTGACAAATAATTCTGTTAATGCAAATAAGGCCTTAATCTATTCAATGTGAACTTTTAACAATGGTGACTACGCAGTTTGTCTTTACCTCTAGAATTCACCTGTAAGGCTAATGAGGTCTGGTTAGGTGTTCCTCAAGGTTCAGCATTAAGCACTAGATCATTTTTATGCAGTTCTACTCAACTGTGTATAGTTTTATTGTTGTATTAGGTTGAAGTCAAATTTATTTCTAAAGCACATTTAAAACAACAAAGCTTGACCAAAGTGATGAACAATCAAATCAATACAGATATAACTAAAACTATAAATAAAAATAATATTGAAAATAATCAGACAATGATAAAGTATTAAAATAAACATAATTCCTAAAAAAAACCAAATAATTATTTATTTAATTTTATTAAAATAATCACATATAAATGAAAAAATGTAGATAAAAATTTTTAAAAAGCCGCCATCACATCAGCCTCAACTTAAGTAAAAGTGAGTGTTTAACAGAGAATTAAAAATATTCTAAAGACTGACTCATTTATATGTCCAGTGGCAGCGTATTCCATAGCTTTGGAGCTGCCACAACAAAAGCACCTACTCCTGTTTCTACTACTCAGCAGTTCTAACAGCAGTTGGTAGTAAATAGTTATAAAATGCAGACCAAAAAAATTACAGCAGGTCACATCACTGAAACCTGGCATGTGTCTGCTTTCACTCCCAGCCCTTAAATCAATGTTCTTCCTCTGGTTTACAATGACTTGCAAAAAAATCTGATGTTGTGAAACAGTGGAATCCGTTATTTTTTAACCCCGGCGAGGGTGATGTTGTGTCATTCACATTTATTCTAGAAGATTGTATCCTTGGCGGTATAGATGCCATAAGTGCCTGCCTTCCCTGAACCACCCACTTCACTCACCAATCATCAAAATGTTGTTGACTGTGCTCTCTCCTCCCCCATGTCTCCCTCTGCTTCTGTGTCTCTGCCTTGTTTTCTTTGTTATATGTCTGGCCTAGATTTCAGATTTAGCCTGTTTTTTAAATTCTGATCAGTTTTTTTAATAAGTGGCCGTTTCCCTGCACCTGAACCGATGTTCTGTAGTGTATATGTATGAATAAATATAAATATGTGAACCAAACCTTGGAGAGTGCTTAAATACAGCGTCTGCATGTTTTTTAATACCAAACTGACTTTGTAACACTGGTCACTAGCTTTTCTCACAGATCTTCACGCTTTATGACTGGGCGCTTGAGTTGATTCTCACTTGTTTCCGTTTAATTAAAAAAAAATTTGTTGTAATTCAATGACTAATTAGCTCCTATGGTGGGCTAGTAGTTAGGGACTTCCCCATGTGATCAGAGGGTTGCAGGTTCAAGTCCTGGCCCGGGCACTACTAGGGTTGCCTTGAGCAAGGTACCGTTCTTACCCCTCGTCCTCCCTGGGTGCTGTTAAATGTAGAGGTCCCATTTTGTTGCACTTTGTGTGTTGGGGTGTGTTCACAATGACAAACAGTCATTTTTTAATGCCATTTGTATAATTTTCATAAACAAGTAAAAAATAAAACATAAAGACTGCAGTTCTGCATGTTCTCGTGAAGCTCCTCAAGTGACAGCTGCTGTTATCGGTGCTGGCTGATCTTTGACATGACGTCCTTACATTATTGCCATCCTGGCTCATCATCCCTATCGGATCAGCCTTTTGTCTCTCCCTCCTTCTCTCTCAGCTGATAAGAGAGGGGGTTATGTAAAGGGTTCATTACTGGCAGCTTCCAGAATGAATAAGCTGGCAGAGCATTTAAAAGGCACTCGGCAGATAAGACAGCAAAGTGTCATCCAGACTTCTCACCTTCACGCAGAATGACTGTGGCATGAGGTAGACAATGTGGACCCTGGTGCGTTATGTGTGATTATGTGTGAAATTGACTAAAACGGGAACTGAAACAGGAATAACGACCGGGAAATAAACCGAATTATCTGTCATTTCTCTGTTTTTAGTCAAGTTGAACAACGTACCCTGCTGTTCCACAGTTTATGGTCCTGGATCCAGAATGTGACACCTGACTGTGAAGAGCCACGGGCACTTTGTGCCAAGCTGTTGCACTTTCACTAGAGTGTCAGTGTTCAATATTTATTAGGCAACCCCAGATGCAGGCTACTGGCCCACTGTTACATAATCTTTCTACAGAGGCCAGTGCCCGAGACCTTTCAGCACATACACACCACAGCCTGGTTATCAGGAAAGATACACAAGCAGGATTTACCAACAAAACCATATACGATACATGAGGAAGCAGCAAAAACAAATCTAATGCACATGAGTGGGTGGGTCCAGTGGGTCAAAGACACATTGCATTGCCAGCTATCGTCGCAACTTCTGGCCTTTACATTGTGTGAAAATTTTCAGGTTCACAGGCACCACTGAGGTTCCCTTGAGCAAGGTACCGTCCCACTACACTGCTCCCCGGGCTCTGTTGGTAGCAGCCCACTGCTCCACGTGTGCACGTGTGATGGGTTAAATGCAGAGGCCACATTTCGTTGTGGTGCTTGAGTGTGTTCACAATGACAAAGAGTCACTTTCATGCTAGAAATGCTCCAAAATCACTTGTTCCATAATATTCTTCGGATCATTGACATCAGACGTATGGAAAGTGTAAAGTTTCCATTTCGGAGATGCTTGTTTTTTTGGGTCAACAACAATTTGCATTTAAACTAACACTAATGAGCTAAAAATGTCTTTAAATATTTAAGTAAGGGGGGGTCAGTAAATACAACCCTATTGCAAGTTGGGATCCTGCATACAATGTAAATAAAGTGCAAATGCAAATAATGCAAACCCATATTTACTGAAAATTGGAAAATGTGTGTAAAAAAAATAAGAAAAAGATTTTCTTTTGCTTTTATAAAAGGTGTTAAACTCAGTGTCTGTATCGCTGCAGTCCAGTCTACTGTTGGCTCTTCTGTCTGAGTAAACACCACTAGAGGATATCAGTGTGTCACCGAGCCTCACATCAAGCACACAGGCGAGAACATACACAAATACACTGCTGGAGCTGTTACGAAACAATGCTCAGTCACCTGCTATCTGAACGCAGAATGCCCACACACCACTAACTGTACATTCACAGAACTCAGATCTCATCAGAATAAAACATCCTGGTTCACTATCAGACGATATCTGAGCTTATTATTAAAAACACGATTTTTTAATCAGCAGCCTAACGTCAGCGTGCTGCCAACTGGGTCATTTCGGCTGCCAACTCCTGTCTACAGCCAGACATTGACTCTTGTATCAGCCCTTTGGTCACCTCACATAGCGTTGTACCGGCTACTCCCATCTGTTTGAGTAGCCGCGCTGTTGCCCTTCATTCCGAAGCCGAACACTTGGAGACCTGTTCTAAACGGAGAAGGATGATACTGCACTGATACCACACCTCTAAATTAGGCTGGAGCTTTTCCTGGCCTTCAAAACAGATAAGATGTTGCAGCAGATGGCTAAGAATGATTCCCCCAGCTTCCTCAGGACCTGGTTATCTGTACCGTCCCTGACCCAACACAGTCTTGCACACTGTCAGGATGGGCTTGTGTTGAAGGTAAAGCACAGCACTGGTGCGAGGCTGAGGGCGGGGGTGATGTAGGGTGCACTGGAAACAAAGAAAATGGCTTTGGTTGTGAAAGTCAGGCTTGGGGAATTGTCCAAAAGTCATGCCAACTTATTGATCTGTTGGCACACCCTCCATGCTAAGGGGTCACTCTTATCACTCCTCGTCTGCCCATGCTGTATTCAAACAAAAACACTGTTAGCATTTCATTCCCCCCACTGATTTCTTTTATCTGTGGCGGAATCTTGTCTCTTTTGCTCTGAGTATTTAATTCACATAAAGAACCGATTGTTCCAGGCTGCACTGTAGATAAGGCAGGTCAAACTCAATTCCTGTGATGAATAACCATCACAACCACTCGTTCTCTCGCAGTATATGATACAGCACATTTCAACAGTCAAGCGCTTAATAAAGGACAGTGACTGTTGATATATTTATAGTTTAGTTCAGGCATCTGCAAACCTTGCCTCAACGGCAACAAACTAAACCTCTGTTCATGTTAGTCACTGGAGTAAAGACCAGCTCCACGACTGAAGCTGGGAAATGTTATGTTTGAGTGGAAATTCCTCATGAATTCCAGTCAAATGCTTTGTTGGAGGACTGGAAGTCTCTGAATCTCTTGCATATTCTGCAACGAGTCGCTGTTACCAACCCCCAGAAGGTTCTGTACAGAGCTCTGGATGTTCCACAGCTTATTTGCTCAATGTAAAGCTGATAGCAGATGTTATGTACAGTAGGAAAGGTCAGATTTACCATAGATAGGGGCAAAGTCAAACTGGAGGGACAGACTGGAGGACTAGATTTGCTGATTCTGTTGTTACATCATCACCTGTGATGAAGCAGGTTGGTTTTACTTCAACAAACACTTAATACAGGCCAATATATAAGGTTTGATAAAAGCGTTTGACAGTCTGAGAGACAGAAAACTTGGTTTGAAGGCCACCTCACCTCACACCAGTAATACTGCAGTGTTCTTCTTTTCAGGCCATGTCCATCAACAATACTACAAACTATAACTATAACCTAAACTAATGTGTGAGTACTTATTTATGAAATGAGTGAGGTGAAACGTACAAAACTATGACTGTCAAAGTAATCTGATCAGAACCTGCTCCCTGCCTTTAAGCTACACATAGAATATTTGACCTAAATCACAGGGTAAACAATGAATTAACATGACAAATTCAATGAAATGTAACAAAAGCAAAGTTACTCATGACATGCACATGTGCAGAGGGACTAGATAAGTGTTAGAACACCTTCTCCACACATGCCAGGCAGGATAATGGGGCTGGATTTTTGCCTGAGCCGGGACTTGAACCTGCGATCTTCAGGTCCCCAGCGCAATGTCCTAACCACTAGGCCACCACTGCCCGTGTCTTGTTAATCTCAGGATGTAGTGGAGCTTTTACAATAGTAATTGACCCCCAACCCACGGCATCATGATCTGGCTACTAACAGAAATGCAGTCGTTGCTATAACTTTAACAGGCAGTGAAGTATTCTGAGACTGATTTGGGTGCTTGGGTTGAGGAATAAGGTTTGATGCTAATAATGATGTTCCTCTACATTTCCACACACTCCATTGGTCATTTCCCATGTTCATCAACCATTATCACACTGACAATGGTGGAGCAAGTGAAAATTCTCTCTTATCACCTTAATAAACATGCGTATCTGTGATGACTGGGGCGTGTGTTGAGTCTCTCCTCTTGTTTACAGAACATCTCATTCTTTAAAAAAGCTGCAGTGACGTAGATGTCAACAGGTTACAGCTGGTCAGCACATGTCTCTACCTTCCCAAGACATCGGCTCAGACGATATGAGATAATTTGATGCTTTGGACATGACATGAGAGTGACTGTTGTTTACATTTCTGAGATACATTTGAGGCTCACATACAATCTTTTAATTTGTGCTTTCGTGGACTATACTAGTCCTCGCGATGGCTTCTACTCTGTCCAAAAGGAGGCTACTAGCAGAGCTAAATTTCTCATATATTTCATCAAATTTCAAAATATATTTCATATTTTACATATTATTTACAGAACATATACATATTCTGTTCATTTCAGTCATTCTGGCATCTCTCTTTATGTAAAGGCCACTGGTTTTAATCTATATTTCTAGTCTGTACCTGTTTTTTTTTGTTTTGTTTTTTTTATTCTTTTTAAGTAGTTTTGTATAAGCAGTGTTGGGCCCATTACTCTAAAAAAGTAATTAGTTATAGTTACTAGTTACTTCTTTAGTAATTTTAGAGTTAGTAACTGAGTTACAGGATTATAAAAGTAACTAGTTACCAGAGAAAGTAACTTTTTTTTGTAAAAAATTACATTTTTAAAAAATGTTCAGATATGTCAAAAACTCTCCCCACTTTGATGGAGATTTAGCTGTATGTTAAATTTTTTGTAATAACACTGACTATTAAATACGTGTAATTAATAAAATAGACACTTAAAATAAATAAAAGTCTATGTCTATTCTAATATCGCTGTGGGACAATGTGAGACAGGACACCTATCAAATGTAATATATAATTGTAGATATGGTCATTAGTACATATATAATAGTAGAATGATAAAACACAATAGATGTTTTAGAACTTTTCATGTTTATTGCACTTCAGCAGGCTGCAACTGACAGTTGTGGTGTGTGTGTGTGTGTGTGTGTTTGTGTTTGTGTGAACACCCGCCCACCTCTGCCTCTGGTTGGCTTACCATGAAATTTTACTCTACCTTAACCAATCATCATCCCTTATGCGGTTGCCCCGCCCCTCATCGCTCCTGTAGCTGAGAGCCTGGTCCGAGGAAAACAGCTTAATTACAGTAACGCGCCGCATGTTATTGTCAGTAACGGTAAAGGCGTTGTAACCATGGAAACAAGAACTGGTTAGATTACCTGTTACTGAAAAATTACTTTTTTACTGTAACGCCGTTACTGTAACGCTGTTACTGTAACGCCGTTATTCCCATCACTGTGTACAAGTTAATAAACAATACACATAAAGTGTGTGGAAAAGCCAACAACAGTATTGTGCATCATGTTGGAAATGTTGTTGTATTAGTAGCTATGCTTTATAAAATAAATAATATTTCTTTATAACCTAAAACATCCATTTGGGTCACGGGGAAGCTGGAACCAATCCCAGGTGACTATGGACTCAGGGCGGGGTTCACCCAGGACAGGAGGCTCAACCCATCACAGGGCAACACATAGACAGACAACCATTCACACCTAAAACATAGATTAAATACATTCATGGCAGAGTGGAAACATGCAGCAAAACAGCACCTATACACGTGTACGTTCAGATTTACCACTATTTATCACTGTCAGTTACACATATATAAAATATAGCACATGGTGCACTGGGGGTGTTGTATAGTGAATTAAATTGTTATATTTGTTTTGTAGACATCAGTAGTCTAATCTGAATGATTTGTTTACATCTCTACAACTGAATTATGCAGAAACTTTGGACAAAAAACGCTTTGTTGTTCACTTTAAGAGCACTTGGTCATATTTACACAGCTGCCCTGGAAGACCCTAATACTGTACAGTGCAGGGAACATTTTACGGTGGAACGGCTTTGAATTCCTACACAACTGATGACGTCACACTTCCAGTATTTGAGGCCTTTTGAAATACTGTCATACAACATACAGCGCTGTCCTGGAAAATCTAGATCAAACTCTGCCTGGGGGGGTCAGGAGACCACACACACACACACACTCAGTCTCACACACACACATACAGCAGCAGGAGGTGAGGGTTTGCAAAAGTTTTTGTTGATCTTTATTGCCCTGTAAACCCAAAAGGAGAAAGACAAACTTGTGACATCACAGCCCATCCCTGACTCGCCATTGGCCAGTTTTTAGGCGTGTTGGTCGACTCACACGCTATCAGTGTGCTAAGTGCTTTCCTGCAGTTTGGCCTTGGATGGAAAAAAAAACATTCTAGAAGGAATCAGACATAAAACACCTGGTGATAAGACAGGGCCTCCAGTGGGAAGGCCTCACTGCGCTAGTTCCCGTAAATATTATGCTCACTGCTTCTCGTGTGCTGTACATGAACAGTGAGGACTGACAGCTGGTGTAGCGCACAGCAACAAAGCCACAAATCGTATATTCACTCAAGTCTTGTGATGAATGACTGTGCGCTTTTCTTGTGATCTGTGAATGAAGCAAGTGTGCAGCAGTTCTAGTCAAATGGGGAGCTGAGGGAGGACGTCTGTGCTTATAGACAGTGTGTGTATCAGGTTAGAAAAGCCATGTGTGCTTTCAATAGTGAAGGAATTCTCATTGAAAAATCAAGTGAAAGATCATTTGCGATGTAATATAGAATAAATGTGATCAAACAGATGAACCACATTACATCATAATATATATATAAAGCCACTGAGCAGCGAGATTCTTTCTGCAGCAGTAAAATCACTGGCTTAGCGTACTGAGTGTGACTGAGTTCTTGTGGATGTTACACTGGTCATTTTGGAGATTCTGCTTTGGCTTTTTGACTTGGATTTTGGATTACTGATTAAACGAATGAAGACTTGATTTGTTTTTAAAAAAGTCGTTGATGTTGCTAAGCAATATATATATAAACAATGTACTATGATGTAATAATTGTCCTTATTTAAAAGGTAATGTAGGCTAGACGACATCGCTCTTCGATGTATTCCACATTCATCATAAGACATTGTATACAGTGTACTATGATGCCATATATGTGCTCATTCAAAAGCTCGCTTGACTGCTAAAATGCCATGAGACGAAATGTTTTTTCCCCTTGTACAAAATACAGAAAGTGCTTTGGCCTTTGAGCCCTGAGCATCTGTGGTGTCAGTTTAAGCTCTGAAATAGCACTTGGCTTCAGTGTAAATCTGGTCTTATCCATGAATAAATAAGATAACATAAGCTTTAATGAGAATTTTGCAATATTACTATGATAGGATATATTAGCCAACAAGTGAACAGTCAGTTTCTGAAGTTAATGTGCTAAAAAGCAGGAAGCAGAAGCATGCGGATCTGAGCCGGTTTGACATGGGTCTTACTGTGACGGCGACATGACTTTTCCAGGTGTGCAGTAGTTTACCTACCAAAAGTGATCCAAGAAAGAACAACTGGTGAATTGGCTACAGGGTCATGGGCACCCAAGGTTCACTGATGCATGTGGGGAGTGAAGGCTCTGATCCCATAGAAGAGCTACTGTGGTTTAAAAAGTGATGCTGACTCTGATAGAAAGGGGTCAGAACAGACAGTGCAAAACAGTATTTGGCAGGTGGTGTTAATGCTATGGCTGATCCCTGTGTGTGTGTGTGTGTGTGTGTGTGTGTGTGTGTGTGTGTGTGTGTGTGTGTGTGTGTGTGTGTGTGTGTG
>JBBPDA010038570.1:0-14571 GCA_037974385.1 Arnoldichthys spilopterus
CCTAAACTAACCCTAACCTAACCCTAAACCCTAACCCTAAACCAAACCCCAAACCCCAACCCTAACCCTAACCCTAACCCTAAACCCTAACCCTAACCCTAACCCTAACCCTAAACCCTAACCCAGCACTGGGGATAGCAGGGGGAGTATGTCCACTCATATCAGCACGTCAGGAAAAACCTAGATAAAAAGTCAGAAAACAAATTTCAGGAAGGAGAACATTTGCTACCTTTTCAGCAGTCACAATACTTTTTAGAAGAAGAAAGGTGTTGCCAGACCGATATGAACTTAAAAAAATAAATAAATAAATAAATTAAAAAAAACACACAAGATGAATCTTTTCAACCCCTAACCCTACCACTTACTACTCGACCCCTTGTTATGCAATCAGAGCAGCCAATAAGTGCTGCTCCTACACCATAGATTAGTCTTAGAGTAACTCACTAACTCCTTTTAAAAAAGGTGTGCTACTCCCCATGGTTTGAGAAAGCATCTCCCTGAAGAATGACCAAGAAACAGCCAAAGGGATAAAAATTGGTTTTACCTCTTGCTTGACTTGACTCTTGATAAGTCACTGGACAATAGAAGCATGACTTTTCCACTGACACTTCAGGGTGACCATCTGATGTTTGTGAATTTTAAAACGAGAGAGCATTTACAAAAGTAAATGTAAAGGTTTGTAGAAAGACTCTCCCTATTGAGGATCCTCAAAGACAAGGTTACACAGAAGAGCACAGAGGTTCCGTTTGAATTGAATGTCTGAGCACCTTACTGATAATCAAGGGATTTTATACCAGTCAGAATTATGGGTTTGCCATCCATCAAACCAGTTTCAACCAGCTGTTAGTGTCATGGAGTCTAGGGGCCAGGAAGACTGGTATTTAGCCTTGGTAGAGATGACAGGGTTGTACATAAGCTAAGAGAGAAACAAATATGTACGTGTAATCTGGAAGAAGAGGGCATCCTGCTCAAGTCTTCACAGTTTGGTTCTGGGGAGATATGCTTATTTGTTTTACAGCCTACAGATGGTGAGGTGTCAAGGGTCCTGAACATTAAATGTTTGAGACCCGACGAGCTGAATCACAAAGAGAAACATTGCTCGCTGTCTGAGACCAACTGGAAGGTAGGAAGAGAAAACCGGTTATCCAGTTTGGTAGTGGTCTAGGAAGTATCAATGCCAAATCTATTTTCAACTGGCTTTGAGTTTCTTGTGCCTTTTCCTGTGCCTCCATTTGGAGCTGTGCTATACATACCTTGGCTCAGGCCTCATCCCTTGATCCTGGGGACAAAGGAAACAAAAAGATCAAAACAAAGCATTGCCCAAGCTACAACCTCCAGTTCAGCTTGCCCTGCTGCTGTGTTTACATGTGGAGCTTTAACATTACTAGATTCATCTGCCAAGGCAAATATGAATAAACAGTAAAACAAAGCTACCTGGGTCTGTATTATCAAGATCTAGCCTGACACCACCACAAACCTAGCCAACTACTCTAAAGTGAAAGTCACGGTCACTGTGAACACACTCCGGCACCACAACAAAATGTGACCTCTGCATTTAACCCATCACACGTGCAGCAGTGGGCAGCTACCAGCAGCGCCCAGGTAGCAGTGTAGTGGGACGGTACCTTACTCAAGGGAACCTCAATTGTGCCTGGGCTGAGACTCAAACCTGTGACCTTCAGGTCTCAAAGGCAGTGTCCTAACCACTAGGCCACCACTGCCCTCCAACTTAGGTGGTGAGTGACACCCCCTGGCTTTGAGTATATCAGCCTAAGGTGTTTAGACAGTTATTCCTACATAATGGAATGTAGGTGCATGCACAAACTAACCTGCTCAACAAAATGGATCAGCATTAAGACAAACACCACTAAAACCCAGAACAAATTTATTAAATAAATAAAATAAATAAATACAAGCAGAGCTAACACCCAATCCAAACAGTTACATTTCATCTTAAAGCCATCACAGTACCAGCAGTAGTTTAACAATCGGCTCCTTCCTTAACAGCATCGTCCTTGTCCCTGATGGGTCAGACAATTTCAGCACCTCAAATTAAAATAGCACTTATAGAGAGAGACAGGGAGGCAGACACAGAGCAGAGGAGGGCACAGGAAAAATGCAAACAGGGGGTACAGACAGATAACAGCTATTGCAATTGCTTATGGTTGGTCGGTTACTGTTACAGTCCGTGAGGCAAACCAAAACTGGATCATACCTCAAAGGAAAAGAGCAGAAAAGCTCTGAATTATCAAGCTCAACAGCACATATTTCTGGCCTTAATCATATTTAGCTTAGGAAACACTGACTGATTGGTAAAAGATTTAAAACTGCTACAAAAACCAATACCACAAGCTTGACCAAACGCTGCTCCAGTACAAAGCAGACATTAGTACAATAAAGACAATGCAATTGTGATTGGCCATTTTGTTTAAAAAACAAACTGGTGGATTCAACTGTTCAACAGTGGCTTTATTGTTACAGTCCTTGAAAACCAAATCTGGATCATACCTCAAAGGAAAAGAGCAGAAAAGCTTTGGATGATTAAGCTTAACACAGCACATTTTTCTGGCCTTAATCATTTAGTTTAAACTCAATCTTAACCACTAACCCTAACCCAGACTGTGCCATGTGTGTTTATTTTCATATGCCTTGTTTTTTTAATTTCAAATTCACAAAACCTTTTAAAACTGTTCAAACTCAAACCAACAGTCCTCTGATCAGCCCAGTTGACGATATAAAACTTGCTATGGAAACCATATGCGAGTCCTGCCTAAATTCTGCTCCAGTAGAAAGCAATTCATACAGTAAAACACAGCAAATTTCTCATTGGGCAATTTGTAATAAAGCTCATGGAGTCAAACCCTCTCCCCATAAAAGAGGAGCCAGAGCAAGAAAAGCTGGCCAGACTTTTCTAGTCCTTGTAGGAGTTTGACTCCTTGACAATTTTAAGCTTTCTCAAAGAATTTCTTCTTTTGCTCTTTTCACTTCATTTAAATTAAAAATAAACATTTATTCTTTTAAAACAATCTTGATTTTATTAAAAGCATCTTATTTGATTTTTTCAAAGCTCAGTGAGCCCTTTCAAAAATTCACATTTTTTAGAATAAGCCTGCCTGAAGGTTCTGAGAAAACCTAAACACTGCAATTGCTTGTTCATCCCTGTTCCTGAAACATTTTCACATTTCAAAACAATCAACTCCTACACTGCTTTTGAAGAAAAAAAAAAGTTATACTTTCCCTCCAACCTATAATAAATGTATATTTACACAATATACCAGATACTTACCTCAATACTTAACTGTATGATTTCCTAGACAAAAACCTGCAGCAACTTACCTCTTTAGATAAATCAAAATCACTTCATTTACACACCTTACCTCAATATGTACCAGTTTACAAATCAAAAGGGCTGTTACAACCCCAATGTTGGATTGGGTAGTCTAAAGTGGCATAAACAGAGGCAAGAATAAATTAATGAAAACTGAACATGGAAAGCACCAAAAGAATGAACAAAGCTACCCTGGTCTGTATTATAAAGATCTAGCCTAGCACCACCTCAACGCCAGCTAACTATTCACGGTCAATCTACTCAAATACAGGGGGTGGCACCCACCCTATAACCTAATGTGCTTAGACAAAGATATTTCTACATGATGGAATGTAGGTGCACACACAAACTAACCTGCTCTCAACAAAGTGGATGAGCATCAAGACAAACAGAAGACCACTAAAACCCAGAAAAAAACAAATAAACACAAGCACAGCAAGCGAACACCCAATCCAAACAGTTACAATTCAGGTTACAGTCATCAAACACAGTAACAACAGCAGAACCTGTAGACTACTTCCAGGTCTTTTCCTGCTGCTTTTAAATGATCAGCTCCTCCCCCAACAGCCCCATAAGTCCCTGATTGGTCAGACAATTTCACCACAACAAATTAAGATTGGCAGCCCCCTCCACCTATAGAGAGAGACAGGAAGGCAGTGACAGAGCTGAGGAGGGCACAGGAAAAATGCAAACAAACAGGGGGTACAGACAGATAATGGCTTTTGCAAATCTTTATGGTTTGACAGTGGCTTTATTGTTACGGTCTTTGAAGCAAACCAAAACTGGATCATACCTCAAAGGAAAATAGCAGAAAAGCTTCGGATTATTAAGCTCAACACAGCACATCCTTCTGGTCACTAATTACCCCATTGGCCACAAGAAAAATTGTTTAAAATTTGATTTATTCTAATAATTGTATTTTTGTAAACATTAAAATAATAATAATAAAAAATCTCTCATATTAAATTAAAAATAAATATAAATATATAATTTCAATTGTTGTATTATTTTAAATAAACATACATATTTGCACATTTATAATAATAATTATTATTTGAAAAACAAATTGTTAAAAAACATAATATATTTGATAAAATATGTAATTATAAAAACATAAATAAATAATACTAATTATTCATAAATAATGTTAATAATAGAAGCGTTAATGTAAAACGTTGCCAGATGTCCGCTGCAAATCTGTTCATTTTTACAGGCTCTGTAAACAGAATATAAACGCCATCAGTTCAGGTTCAGGTGGGTTCTGTTCTGCGGCGTCTGTGGACTGTGCAGCCCCTTTCGCAATCACTTTCGCAATCAATTTCACAGGTATTGGGTATGAAAGGACAGCACAGACTCGTCTTCTAGAGTTTGAACTGTCTAAGGGACGTTCATTCAGTTATCAGGTACCAATAGTAGGTACGTGACACATGGGCTGATGTGCGGAGGTGGGTGTGTAACAGTTGAGTCTTGAGTCGCTTCTTGAATGTTGAGAGAGACTCTTGTGTCTCTTGTGCAGATCTTGTGTTGCTGAGCAGCTCGTTCCACCAGTGAGGAACAATTAAGGAGAAGAGTCTGGAGTGGTGTTTGATCCCACGAGGGGATGGAATCTTCAACCACTGTTCCCTCGCTGATCTGAGTGACCTGATGGGTGTGTAGTACTGGATCACTATGTCCATGTAGGCGAGCATCAAGGGCTTGAACTTGATTAAGGTTAAGGATTAAGGTTAGGGGTTAGGGTCAATAAACTGAACATTAAACTCTCCAGTAGTGTAGGTCTTTATTTGTGAAAAAGAGTAAATGTAGTGTTTGAAGATGATTTTCACATTTTTTGTTGTGAACTTTAGTGCTGGTAAAATTGCTTTGACTACCTTTAGCCAATCATAACCCTTCCCGGAATGTTGTGTATGAAGTTTACGTGAATCATGTGATGTTGCCTTCTGAGCCTTGATTGACGCGGGTTTATGTGCGTGGTTAAGTTGAGGAGGAGTGGCCACGTTGAAAAGTGACCAATCATGAGAAGGCTTATGCCTCATTCAGGTTCCACCCCCACAGGGTCGAAAGTCTGAAATTCGTGAGCATAATTAACCGGAGCGAGCGATCAGGGTTAAAGTGCGCGGTTCCTGAATTATCAATTTGCTTCTAATGTCTTTACGCGCAGATGCTGAAATTCGCCCCTTCGGTTGGTGAATTTGTGCGCGAAGATTCATACTGTGCGAGTGCGTAGTTCATGTCTGCGCATGTGAAATAAAATTTACTCGTGAGCAGTTTGTGCGTGCGCACGACTTTTGACGCAAATCTAACGCCATATACAGGCTTCACCCACAAGGAAAACACACGAAGACGTTAAATGAACAAATACAGAAACACACACACAGATAGATAGAGCGAGAGAGAGAGGGAGACAGACTGAGAGACAGAGGAAGAGCGAGAGACAGAGAGAGAGAGAGACAAAGAAAGAGACAGACAGAGAGAGAGGCAGAAAAGAGAGAGAGAGAGACAGAGAAGGGAAAAGAGAGAGAGCCAGAAAGAGACAGAGAGAGAGAGAGAGAAAGACAGAGACAGACAGAAAAGAGAGAGAGAGAGAGACAGAGAAAGGGAAAGAGAGAGAGAGAAAGAGAGAGACAGAAAAGAGAGAGAGAGACAGAGAAAGGAAAAGAGAGAGAAAGAGAAAGGAAAAGAGAGAGAGAGAGAAAGGAAAAGAGAGAGAGAGAGAGAGAGAGAAAGGAAAAGAGAGAGAGAGAGAGAGAGAGAGAAAGGAAAAGAGAGAGAGAGAGAGAGAGAGCCTCAAGAAACGTTTCAAAAGAGGAAAAATTGGACATAAAACGCACCTGTTTCATGGTTGAACCGGCAGTGGACGGAGCGTACGCGTGACCGTGGCGCTGATAATGCAGAGTAACACAGTAACTTCTTCCACACTTTAATTTAAACTTTTTTCTGATTTAAATGATACTTTTCTCTATGAATTATCACATTTAAATTTTATATTAATAAAAACTGAACAGTTATAATAAATATCTAATCCTGCTAAAGTAGGTGGCATCTACCTGAGCAAAATATTTAGCATTTTCATACTTATTCTTCTAACAGATCCCTTAAAATCATATATTTTACTAAATAAACATTTTTAAAAGTAGAACTTTAGTTTTTTGACACTAGGTGTCACCCTGGCATGTGCCAAGTGCTGCTGGAAAATAAAGTGAGCATCTCCATAAAGCTTGGCTGCGGAAGGAAGCATGAAGTGCTCTAAAATGTCCCGGTAGACGGGTCGGCTGCGTTGACTCTGGACCAACAGTGGACAAACACAAGCAGATGACATGGCTCCTCAAATGAACAAAGACTGTGGAAACTTCACACTGGGCTTCAAGCATCTTGAATTGTGTGCCTCTCCATTCTTCCACACAATCCACTCTATAAACTTTAACCATCATTGGTGATTAAATCAACTGTTACTGATTTAAGTCATGTTTCTGATTAAAAAATGTTACCCAATTTTTAATCAGATCCAATTTTTATATAAGGCTTCTAATATTTTAATCTTAAAACCAAGTTTTTTTCTACTTCTGAGATTTAAGGGTCTAGATAACTACTCAACAGGCCTTAGATTAGGCACTACATTATCAGACATTTACATTTATTCATTTATCTGACGCTTTTATCCAAAGCGACTTCCAAGACGTGGAGCAGAGTATTGGGACGGTACCTTGCTCAAGGGAACCTCAGTAGTGCCTGAGCCGGGTATTGAACCTGCAACCTTCAGGTCCCCAGCGCAATGTCCTAACCACTAGGCCTCCACTGCCCTATCATCAGCAATAGCATAATCATATGCAAACTGTAAAAAGATTCCTCTGAGACTCTGAAATTCTCACCCATCCTATTTTCTTGCATATGAACATAAGTTTTCAGTTGCTGAATCAGAATGAATAACCAATGATATGGCTCAAAAATGTTTGCTGATAAGGTTGAGAGCTCTCTGTGGAGTAACACAGTACAAGAACTTGCCCTGTTATATCCGTACTGGTCATTTATCCCTGGGTTACACTGAATAAAGTTCCATTGTCCTCTCCTGACTCCAGTTTTCCCACCTAATGTTTTGTTTTCTAATTCCACCAATTTTCAGGTCTGTTTTGTTCCAAATCTAAACATTATCCAGGCTTAGTTCCCTATTGGCCTGCTCTCCCTGGTACTTGACAAATACAGAAAGTTTAGTCATAAAAACATTTTTACATAACATTTCATCAACTATACAAATTGCTCCTACAGATAGAGGAATTGTGATTCTGTAATCTTTACACATGCATCACAGCACATTCACATTTTAATAATGACAAACATTTGTCATTAAAAGAGTGAATGAAGACTGCATACACATGTATCTGTTTTGATGTGTTTGGCTTCTTTTTAAACACCAGGGGTGCTCTCATGTCCGTCCGTCCTCATAACCCCCAACCCCCCCCCCCCCCCCAAACAGGGTCTAACTGTTTACATCTGACTATCATCACTGGGGAGAAACTGAGCTTCTGTGTTTATTGTTGCTCTCCGGTGCAGGATGGGTTCTCCTTCTGAGTTTGGTTCTTTCCAAGGTTTCTTCCTCCAGCTTAGGGAGTTTTTCCTCACCTCTGTTGCCTTTAGGTCACTCATTAAGGTCACGTTCTATAAAGCTGCTTTGTGACAATGTCAGGTCTAACAAATGCTAAAGAAATAAACTGAATAAAGTTCAGGTAAAGGTTTCTTTTATTATTATGAGCACGATACATCTGCAGCACATAAAGTGACTTATGCATCATAAAGGGCAGGGTTCTACAATTCATCAAGCATATATCTGAATCATGAACAGTTTGAGGGACAGAAGAGGTTTTTTTTTTTTACTATAATAGGTATAAAAGAAAATAAACACAATTAAAAGTGAGAGTAAATTACCCATAGCAGTGTAATAAACTAAAACCAAGCAAAAAGGTATAACAAAAACTAAATTTAACACAATTAACAAGATGTGAAAACAGCCTAAAAGAAAAAAATACTTCATCTTAATACTCCTTCTAAAAGTATGCCTATATTATAATTTGAATAAATAGAAAACAAGTAATAGCAGCAGTGAATAAAACAGAAAAAAACTTGTTAAAAAAACTTGCAACACAGGTCATACCAATTACAAAGAAAAGGGCTTTGCAGTGGAGGCCTAGTGATTAGAACCTTTGCTTTATTAACTGAAGGTCACAGGTTCAAGTCCCAGCCTGAACACCACTGAGGTTAAATGGGTTAAATGCAGAGGTCACATTTTGTTTAACAATGACAAATAGTCACTTTCACTTGGCCATCCTGAAATACTCTTGTCCCCCCCTCTGTACAGGACAGTTTAGGGAGGAGCTTCCATGTAAATTTTTTACAATGTTTTTTGAGCAACATGCAACTGCTCAAAGTAAAAAAAAATACTTTGAAGCATATAAAGTACCGTGCCATATGCTACTAAAACTCACTATTAATACCCTTGATTTCAGACCTCAGAACATATGGTGTGTCAGTATCAATAATCATAAACCAAACTGCCTCTTCAAATACAGAATATGGGGTTTACGGTTTCCAAATTCAACAATGAATTTTAATTGCCTCTAAAATGCAGCAGTACTTCAGAAATGAATACAATAGATCATCTGCAGTGATGTATCCATTAAGAATGTAATTACTCAATAAATTCAGCTTTTGATTGGTTCCTTGTTTTTGTTAATAGTTCAACTTATTTAGCTTAGAAATAAATATTTCTTGTGAATAAATAAATAGTTCTAAATCTAAAGTCTTATTGGTTGACCCATGTTTAAAGATGTTTGAAAACTGATATATGATTCCTGGCCTCACACTCAAAAGTCTCACACTAATTTTTCATTGGAGTGTCTTTAACTTTGAATTTGCCATGGCAATATTGTGACAGCACAAGAAGTCTGAATCTTGGCATGCCACCCTGGAATATATCTATGCCAACAAGGGGGAAAAATCCATTGATGGATACCCGGTCATTCACATAATCAATAAACTTCATATTATTGCCACATAATGGTGCCTAGCATAGGTTTTACCAACAAAAGAACTGTAGATCATAACACTGGGTTATACTGGAGCTTGTACAGTAGGCACTATGCATGATGGAAGAGTTGATTCTTGTGCTCTGAATGATAAAACTCTGGACTCATCAGACCACATAACCTACTCCTACTGCTTCAGAGTAAAATCATAGCAAATTAAAGTCTTTGTTTCTGATTAGTGTTACAAAGAAGTGTTTTCCCAATTTTGTGAGTTCGTTGTATTGTGCAAGTCGAAATGCTTTTACATTCACTATTAAACACAACCGTAAGTTTTACTGTTGACTTTCACAATTAAATTTAAGCTCAAGTTATCTCTGATCATTAATAACATTCAAGATTTCTTTTTTTGACAACATTTCTTCCACACAAAGTTGACATTCACCACTATCCTTCCAGGTATTAACAGCTGCAAATTCCAGGCATGTCAGCAGTCTCTGCACCATAATTTAATATACATAAATATTTTGCTTTGTGTGTAGAAGGTAAATGATTACTTGTATATGTACATATGATACACCATG
Source organism: Arnoldichthys spilopterus (assembly GCA_037974385.1). NCBI lineage: Eukaryota > Metazoa > Chordata > Actinopteri > Characiformes > Lepidarchidae > Arnoldichthys > Arnoldichthys spilopterus. The sequence continues at coordinate 9,924 of JBBPDA010038570.1, forward strand.
TTTCTTGCAGTGAAAAGTTAAGAGAATGAATGCACTGGCCCTTGTACAGAGAAAAGTTATTCTAGTGTTTGGGGCAGGTGTTCGATTCACAGAAGAGAGATGCCCTTGTTTTTATTCTGGGACATTGCCTCTCTAAATGCTTGTGCACAGTCCTGAAGACCTTAATAATGTTGGTCAAGTCAGCGAGTCTTTAGTTCGAGCAAAAGCTGCATTGTATCCCACCTGTAAGGTCTGAAATGCTGCCTTCTGCAACCAGTCTCTGAAGAAAAACTGTCTCATGGTCAACATTGTGCATGGCTTGCTTCAACATGGCAGTCATCGGTTGATTGTCATAGTAATGCAGAGGTGTCGCCTTTTGGCTGAGGTTGTAGCCAAAGCCTGCTAAGCTGACCTCATCACACAAGTAAGATGCCAAATTGAGCGCAGAAACCCCTAAGGTAGGAATATTCTAGAGAGAAACAAGACATAAGACAAAAAGAAAATGAAATGATAATCACTGCAAAGATAACAGTTCTACCATTGGAAATAAATGGTTATAGGTAACAATTTATAACAACAGGTCCTAATAAACAGCAAATTAATCATTATCTAAATGTTTGTTGATTGCTTTTATATCATTGTTATGTAAACATTAATAAGTGCTATTAATTCAATCGTAAACCTTACATGACAATCAGTAATACGTTGTAGCCAATTTATTTATATAATATTCACATTTAACTAATAAAATTTACAACATGAATTATTAAACACTTACCCAGCTGCATTCATACTTTTTTTTTTGTAGAATCACCTACTTAGTAAATGTCTATACTGTTTGAAATGATTAAGTAGTTATTTTTTACCTTACTAATTTATAATTAATACATTTGTACCCAATATCAATACCTTAAATCAACCAATGAACCAATATACATAAAGGATTAAATTTGCAACCAGCCCTACTGAATCTAGATATTCCCTAAATACAACACTTCCAGCAACATGGAGTTATTTAAAAGGTCTCAACAAACAGCAAACTAAGCCTTGATCAAAAGAAAATTATACAATTATGGCAGTTAGGAAAGAGTTAAACAAATCTCTCAAACTCCAGTGAACAACCATCATCTCCAAATAGAGAAAACATTGGTAACAGAGGTAAATCTGTTGATCTGTCCTAACAAAATTAGTCCAAGAGAACATAAATTAATTTAGGAAGTCACAGAGGAATCAAGCAGGAAGGAGTTGCAGGCTCTCTGTCATATACAGGCAACAATAGAATATCAGTACCAGCATTAAAGTTCTTGGACTCGGAACCTCCTCAGAAATTGCTCACATAAATAATATTAATAAAATAATAAAAGTAGAATAAAATAGTTAAAAAGTGAAAGATAAAACAAGGAGAATTAAAAACTACTATAATCCAAAAGAAGAAAAAGATAAAGGCTCTTATATACAATAAAACAGTGATGCTTAAAGTGATAAGTAAGTTCTTTAAAGTGTTTAAAGTGTTCAGTGTTCTCCAGTTCAGTAGCCTAATGGCTTGCGGGTAGAACCTAACTCTTAATCTGCTGGTGGGGTCTTACTGGCGCCATCTACATACAGTTTTCCACAATAAGAACATCACGTCCACAGTCGAACTTGCTTTGCTGCTTCTGTGTCTGGGACACTTTCCATAACTGAGTGAAGGAGGAAAACACTAAAGGAGAATGTCTGGTAATTGGTCTGTGATCTGAAGATCAAGTAGAGTTATGCTTGTAAACAGCCAAATGAAAATTAGATTTTGGAGTGGGCTCGTCAAATTTCTGACCAGAACCACACTGGGGTAAATCAGAAAAGGGTAATTCACATTCCCTCCAATGTGTTTAAATTAAAACAATGTTTTCACTGATCAACTTAACTGAATACAGTAAATATAAACAAATGTACAATTCCAGGTCTGCAACACACTTAAAAAAAGTTGGGACCAGGGAACAATATGAATGAAAGATTTAAAGAATAAAGTTTTGCTGTTTTGAAACATTCCACTATAATCAGGTGAGCTGGAAACAGGTGAGAGGATCATGATTGGGTATAAAAGGAGCTTCAACCAAAGGCTCAGTCTCTGCAGTGATGGGTCATGGTTCCACCACAAATTTCATGAAAGAATTGAACATTTCTTAATACAAGACACTCAGAACGGAGGTCTTCTATCATCTACAGCACATAACACTGTGAACAGATTCTGGGAATCTGGAAAATGTCAGTCTCTGTAGGACCAGGCCTGAAACCTTGGAGCCCTCAGAAGGTTCAGCATGAGGAACCGTCATGTTACTGTGATAAGTATCAGCACAAGGGCTCAGGAGAACTTCAGAGAACCACTGTAACTGAACACAGTTCACCACTGCATGCAGAAATGCAGCCTGAACCTGTGTCACACACCCAAAGAGAAGCTCTGCACAGAAACACAGCTGGGTTCTCTGTACCTGAGGCTCATCTCAGATGGACTGAAAGACAGTGGAAATGTGTACTATGGTCAGAGTCCAACTTTCAGCTTGTTTTTGCGAAAAAAGGACATCAAGCTCTTAGTGCCAAGGAATAATAGAAATCTTTGCTTTGAACTTTTCAGTTGAATAAAAGTTTGAGAGTTAATAAATCAAAGTCTTGTTTTTATTGCATTTTATTTGTTGTTTAAGAATAAACCTTTACCTGGTCCCAGCCCCATAGCCGGTGCGTAGGTTTTGGGTAGTGAAGCAAGTCCAAGGCTATCTGGCTGATGATCTCTGGATTCAGGATATGGATTCTAGAAGGTTCCAAAGGAATGCTATCTGGCACTCTCTGCCAGAAAAACATTTTATCCCAGAGTGACTGAAAAAGAAATTCTGTTTTTAGACATTTCTTAGAAAATGTTTGCATTGTCATTCAGCTTTATTTGTAAGAATCTCACATCTTATGTCAGTGAGTAAATGACTTTTCAAACACATTTTAGTCCTTAATTACTACCAGTTACCCCACCCCATACCTGCTGTAGAACTGCATCTTACATACTCTGTTATTTTATAAATACACAAAATAAAGCCATTCCCTCATAACGTCATAGAAACAGGGTGGTCACAACCTGTTCATCTCTCACATTTCTTGGGATGAACATCAGAGATCCCTCTGGAACTTATTCTTCCAGAATAAACAGATGAGCCTGATGTTTGTTATCCTGAGGGAAAACTTATAAATTCTACCCCTAAATGTCACGGAGTTCCCTGGGCCCAGGCTTATCTCATGGACAGAAATACAATGGAAACGTACACAAGCTTTAGGTTGTTTTCCAAAAATATCGATATTGAGTCCTCTGTGCCAAAAATAAAATGGATTATTTAGACTGTCAACCAGAGGAGGCCTTGGTTCCTCCCAAGGTTTCTTCCTACTGCTAGGGGGTTTTTCCTGCCCTTGGCTCTTTGGGGGCTCGGACCTGGTTTCTGTAAAGCTGCTTTGTGACAACGTCAGTTGTAAAAAGCGCTATACAAATAAACTTGACTTGACTGTTTTCAGGGACAGGTGCAAAAGCAAACATATGTAATTGTATGGCGGGCATCATTGCCACAGTTTGGGTGACCTGCACATGTGTGAAGGTATTATCAATGCAGTATCTTCAGTGCTATACTTGGATTTTATGGAGACGTGCTGCTATCACGGCTGTGTCTTTAGGGGTCATTTGACACTTCCTGGTGGCCTTCACTTTTCTCTGTGGGCTAAGACCAATGCTTTAAAGATGAATGTAGCTTCATTGCATACACTGCCAGGGACAGTGAAGTCATTTCTATTAAATGTTATTTATATAATGCTTTTTACAATGGATGTTGTCACAAAGCTGCTTTACAAAATCCGGGTCAGAGCCCCTAATAAGCAAGCCAAGGTGACGGAGGTGAGGAAAAACTCCCTGAGCTAGAGGAAGAAACCTTGAGAGGAACCAAGACTCCGTAGGGGAACCCATCCTCCTCTGGCTGACACCAGATTGCAGAAAAATAAACACTTGCAAGATGGGAGACAGTCTCAGTTTGTGAAGGCGGCAATAGTTGAGTCCATATGTGTCATGGCTACGTTGTAACCGGAAATGACCCCACTGGATACCAGATCAGAACTGAAGGGGATGGGGCGGCTCCTATAGTCCTAATGTAGTAGAGGATCTAGCAGGCAGCACAGGCTGGCTGGGAGCCTAGGTGATGGTAGGGAGCGCAGCATTTCATGTGTGCGGGTGGGCCATGATGAAGGTCAGTCAAGCTAAATGCATGGTTGGCAGCTCCCCTCGGTGGTAAAGGTCAAATAAGCCAGTAAAGAAAAGTACACCTTTTGGCATCAGTGTAAGGGTATAAAAACGTGTGCGAAACATGACTATGAATAGGATCCGGCAGACTTTTGTTATGGTCAACTTTCTTTGTTATGCATATTTGCACATCTCCCATGCTCCTCTGTCAGCTGCACTAAACTGCACTGTCTTGTCCACTGCCATTTGCACTGAACGTTGTCTTGTCTTGTTGTATTTCTTGTTTAGTCTAATTGTTAGGTTTAGCTTAGTTTAATTTAGTTGTATTGTTGCACTTGTGTCCTGTTATATGCTGTATGCTGTTATAGCGAGTCTTGCCGGAGCACCTGCCTGCACTCAGACCACATTGTTCTTAATCACTCGTAACATTTC
>JBBPDA010038590.1:0-14570 GCA_037974385.1 Arnoldichthys spilopterus
AACTACTGCTACTACAACTACTACTGCTACTGCTGCTACTACTACAACTAATTCTACTACAACTACTACTACTACTGCTATTACTACTACTACTACTGCTACTACAACAACAACTACTACTACCACTACTGCTACTACTACTACTACAACTACTTCTACTACTACTACTACTACTACTACTACTACTACTACTGCTACTACTACTACTACAAATAATAATAATCATAATATTAATAATAATAATAACAATAATATAATTTATATAGCACATTTTTTATACATTTAAATGCTGCTCAAAGTATTTTGCATTTTGAGTTGAAAATGTAAAATACATTCAGTTGAACAAACAGAAGTGATAAAAATGTAAGAATAGCAATGTATGAAATAAAAACAAAATAGTATATAAATTGAGTTTAATAAAATGTGAAAGATGCAAATACAAATAAAATTAAATGAAAAAGAAATTAATGTATTAAAAGAATGATGTGAAGGTGACTATTTGTCATTGTGAACACACTCAAGCACCACAACGAAATGTGACCTCTGCATTTAACTCATCACACGTGCATATGAGGAGCAGTGGGCAGCTTCTAACAACGCTCGGGGAGCAATGTAGTGGGACGGTACCTTGCTCAAGGGTATCTCAGTAGTGCCTGGGCTGGGACTTGGGTCCCAAAGGCAGTGTCCTAACCACTAGGCCTCCAATATTATTTGACAGTGCCCAATGCAGTCTCAAATAATAGCATTTTTAGCTGTTTAGCTATTTAGCACTGTAGTTGTAGTTGCTGTAACTATAGTTGCCTGACAAGCATTCATTGGTAGTGTGGTAGAGCAGAAGTATAGAGGCTGACAAACTTCATTGTATTTGCTAACAGATGGAAAACAATTCTTTCACATGTATAGTATTAAGCTACTGTTCCCACCGTTGCTACTGGCCACACTTTAGCTATTTACTCACTATATCCCTTTAGTTAATACTGCTTTGGCTGTAGAAAGGTAGCTTAGGTGTTTTTAGACCATTTTTTTGTGGCACAGGCAGAGAAGTACAGTTAAATTAGTCAGAGTCAGAGACATGCTGACTCTGCAGGTGTAGTGTGTGTGAGTGTGTGGTATATTTCTCTTTGTCACTGCAGCACATACTAGCTCTGCAGAAAATAATGATAAGTATTTTACTACAAACTACTAGGTGTCCAAAAAGTAGAGCAAGAAGAGAATACAAACATGGTGTGAAAAGACTGTGTGCTGTTCCAACACACAGAACCCATTTCAGGTCAAGGCCACAGTGTTTGTCTAAGTATGAACACGTTCCAGTCTATATTCATGAAGAACACTGGGCATGTGGAGTCAGCTGGGTAATAGACATGTACTGTGTAAGATGATAAGCTACGGGAACCAAAAATGACCTGTTCTTGTGTGTGTGTGTCACTCTGTACTGGAGGTGTGTCCATTCTCTCTGCCGGGTAAATGTTTATTGATAAGTTATAATAGAACACACATGCTGTCTGTGGGTTCTGCTCTGTCAACAAAAGCCGTGTCACAGACTGTAAATGCATTATTAATGTACAGCAGAACATTCTGGACTAAAATATCACTCAGCACCGTTTGCGTATGTGTGTGTGTGTGTTTGGGGGTGGGGGGTGGGGGTGGAATGTTGTCTTCCTATAATGAATATCTCTTTATCTTCGTCTGTTCTCACGAGTCAGCAGTGTGCTGAAATCACAGTAATGCCAGGAGTTTGATTGGTTAATCGAGTGGTGCTTGTACAAAGAGTGAGGGGGAGAGCACAGGAGATGAGATCTGCAGAGATGAACTGATGGACAGTTCATTCATTTGCCCAAACTCATCACTCATTCCTCTCTTTGCAGATTTACAAGCTGATTGATTTGCATGGATTGGTTTGTCAGAAAATGAAATGCACAGAGTGTTCCCGTCAATCCAAATACTGTTGATCAGCCAAGACATATCTGGTGTCTGATGTTTGTTAAGGACAAAAGTGTAGCAAAACCTGGATGAGCCATACTGAAACATCTGTTTCACATTTTCTTTTTTTGGGATTCGTTTTTGCATGCACACTTTTTATAGATACCTATGACATACAGTATATGAAACTGTATAAGTGTGTGATGATGTAGGCATGCAGTTTACACAGTGATAGTTGGTGGGGATTGTTAAGGGGAAGTGTTAAGTATGTTAGCCTGTTTGAAAACTCAGCACTGTTTAATTTGATTGACTACATTTAAATTTAGGGGAACATTGTTTAAATGGAATCTTCTTCTTCTTTTTCTTCTTCTTCTTCTTCTACTTCTTCTTCTTCGTCTTCTTCTTCTTTTTCTTCTTCTTCTTCTTCTTCTACTTCTTCTTCTTCTTCGTCGTCTTCTTCTTCTTCTTCTTCTTCTTCTTCTTCTTCTTCTTCTTCTTCTTCTTCTTCTTCTCATCCCTCTACTGCCTTGGTCTCTACCGTCTTATTCTCTGCTGCACTTTTTGCTTAGTGATGTGATAGAACTTCAAGGACTTCAATGTCTCTCTCTCTCTCTCTCTCTCTGCAGGTACCCCTTCCCCACTGTGTTCAGTTCTTGTAGTAAAAAGGACCTGCTGGTCAGTTTGGAGAAGGGAGTGGGCATGTGTCTCTTCAACATGCCTGAGGTCAAAGTACTCTACGGGGGGCAGAAGTGTGGGAACGGATACGTGGAGGAGGGAGAGGAGTGTGACTGTGGAGATTTGGAGGTATGTCTCTCTGGGTGTGATTGTTTATCGATGGCCTTCTTTGATGTGGGGTAGTGAAAACTAGGCCACGTTTCTCTGTGTGTGTGTGTGTCTGTCTGTCTCTTCATCTACAATGACTGTCATTTCTGTCTGTTTTTCCCCTTCTTTTGAGCAGCACATATTAGTCTGTTCAAAACATTGCATATGTTTAATTAATTGCTCAATTAATATAAAATGGTATTTTTATTATAAACAGATTTAATGCAGGGTTACCTCAATCCTGGCATCCCCACACCATGCAGGGCTTCTTATCTAGCACACCTAGCTCATAAGCCAACTAATAAGAAAGAGAAGACACAAGTTGTTTTAAATGATGGAAGAGGAAGATAAAGACATGAAAAACCATTCACAAAGAAGTTGAAAGGTGCCTATAATGACTGAACTACAATGACTGTCCAAAACTGCATATCTAGTGTTGTTTTTTTAATCAAAGGTATGAAATGAGAGTTTGTCCCACATTTACTCCAGTAACAGCCTTTACATGTCTCAGAAGGCTTAATATTGTTACATTGCTGTAAAAATTTCATTGTGTTCTGCCACAAGAGCATTAGTGAGGCCAGGTACTGAGGTTCAATGATTGTGGATAACAAATGCCACTCCAACTCATTCCAAAGGTGCTCCATGAACCCATTTTCCCTTAATACCCTTCTAGCCAACATGTGCAGCTGCTCGAGAACGTTCTATTCTACTGGCAGTGCTTTTCTATGGAGGTTATACAAGCTTTTGGTGCCCAGTGACAACAATGGGTGCACCTCAGTGTCGCTGGATTTACTGAATAGAAAGGCCGTCTAGAAAACATTTGGACACACAGTGTATTTTCAGCGAGAGGAACATCAGATCAGTCCAAAAAAGTATGACCACAACTCTATAAGCCAACATCAATGGATGTGACGGTCTAATGGGGACATTGTTTTCCTCTGCGGTTGTGCTTGCGCATATGGGCTGCACAAACAAATTTAACACGCCCTTCTTCTATGCCAAGCAGTCCCACTCCAGCATGAGTCATGGATCGTTACAGTCATATCATCCAAATCTGTGACAAGTGACATAAACAAGCACTTCAGTCAGATGCTTTCCCCTATGAACACACGGGGAGAGGAACCTAGAAAACCGAGCTTAGCACATGTGTGTCATGGAAGCGCGAGGAGCTGTGAAGCACTGCATCAGCGTTTGTTAGTGACAAAATCCTGCAGTCGTTTGATCGGTCTGAATGTCTGCGTATTAATCTTTTTCTGGCAATAACAGCTAATAAGATTGCTGTATTTGTGAGTGCGCATGGCAGGGGATCAGCGTACATGTACATGTGTGTTGGGTGTGGTGCAACAGCATTGATCAGTCAATCTGTGTCAGTTAAGATGAATTTGTTTTCTTCTAGTTCCACTAATGCTCTGGAATGAGACCGTGAAAGGGGGCTGTGCATGGAAAACGCTTTTTCTTTTAATTGAAGGTTCACATGCAGTTCACACACACACACACACACACACACACACACATAGAAAGCTTGTGCTGATGATTTGATCTTCCCACTGACATCAGCTATCTATGTTGGGATAAGACCTTTATAGCTGAGTCCATAATGGTCTCATGATCACAATATGATTGGTTACAGCTTTACGGAGTGATGTGGTTTTCAAGGTCACAAATGAAAAGTTGAAGGACATTAAAGGTTAAAGGACATTAATCCAGATACAATGGTGATAGGATGTGCCTGGTGGAAACTCAGCTGATATAACTGATCAGTTGTTTGAGACCTACAATTTTAACAAGTAGAATCAGGTGAGCTCATGCTTGGTTTATGTGAAAACCTGCAGCCATACCTCTTTGCAGGTCAGATTGCTTACCCCTGGTTCTGGCTATCAAGATAAACTAAATTACACCAAAATGCTCACCAGTGAAATGTAGTGCAGGTGCTGTCATGTGCAAGCCCTGACCAAATTAAGGTTTTGTTGGTTTTCTGAGTGAAAACTGTACATCTCATTCTCTACAGTAAATATATTTCTGTGTAATTATGTATGTGCGTGTTTTTACCTTAATAGCTAAACCCTTTTAGGCATTTTAGTGTAATTTGCCTTGGTACATACCACCATGATACACAACATAATTACTAAGTGCTTTGGAGCTTGTGCCACACACATAAAACAAAGAGTTTTATTTTTGGTCCAGTAACTAAATGTTTAAGGAAAAGTTCTGAAAATAGACTTTCTTCTCTTCCCCTTCTTTCTCTCTCTCTTTCTCTCTTTCTCTCTCTCTCTCTCTCTCTCTCTCTCTCTCTCTCTCTCTCTCTCTCTCTCTCTCTCTCGTTACTTCTTTTTCTCTCTCATCAGGAATGTATGAACCCCTGCTGTAATGCCAGTACCTGTACTCTGAAGGGGAGTGCTGTGTGTGCGCATGGCCAGTGTTGTGAAGACTGTCAGGTAAGAAAAAACCCTCGCCCCGCCTCACACCTGGTCCTCCTTCCCCGTCCCCAGGTGTCGTTAATTCATGTTCATTATTTAAACCCCTGTGTTTGTGCACTCGTGGTCGGTCTATATACTTCATTGTGTCTTCACGTTGTCCTGCTGTTAGTTCATGTTCTTAAGCCCTCGTTTATGTTTCCTCATGTTTTGTTTCACAGTTTATGTTTCATAGTGTGTGTTGTTTTGTTTAAATAAAACCCTTTTAGTTTCTCTAGCTCGCTGCACTTGCTTCCTCCACACCATCATCACCTCAGACTTGTGACAACACTAGTTTAGTGCTTTCAAAACCTTAACTAAAGAATCTATACCATGCTTAACTGAAATGATAAATTGTGCTGATTTTGTGTTGGGTTAATGTTTGTGTGTATGTGCATTTGCATGTGTGTGTGTGTGTGTGTCCAGTTAAAGCCTGCAGGTACACCGTGTCGAGAGTCCAGTAACTCATGCGATCTTCCAGAGTTCTGCACAGGTTCTGACCCTCATTGTCCAGCTAACGTTTACCTGCACGACGGCCATGCCTGTCACAGTGTGGACGGTCACTGCTACAATGGCATTTGTCAAACACATGAACAGCAGTGCATCACACTCTGGGGCCAGGGTGAGTTACATACTTAGCCTTCTCAGGACTGCAGGAAGGCGTGTTTTCTTTTACATGGTTTTGTGTTTTGCATGATCATTTTGTCTTTTTTTTCTGAAACCCTAATTATTGCAGTTTAGACGCTTTTGGTTTTGTTGAGTAATATATCCGGGACATATACTTCAAATGTAAACATAATGTCTTATAACTTTGTACGTACGTATATATGAAAAAAGCCGTATACATCCATATTATGAACTATTCTGATATCAGAAATGAATAACAACATAACTTTTTTTGCAAAGCCCTTGATGGCATTTACAGCTTCCAGTCACTAAGAAGTAAATTTCTTCCTGCACTTAAACTGTGTCCCACTCCTCTTAACAAACTTATCGATGATGTGTAATCCCCCTGAAGCAGTTCCATATCCTGATGCTCCCACCTCCATACTTTACTGTGAACATAGTCTTCATAAGATCTTTCCATTTTCCCTTTCCTCTTTTCTCGAAACATGAAAGCTGAATTATTGGCAAATATGATTTTGTTTTGTTCTATCAGAATACATTGTCTCAAAACATTGTCTCTTTGTTCTCTGTGGAACTATTGGGTTACAGTTAATTTAGGGCAGTGGTGGCCTATTGGTTGGAGTGATTGGAGGGTCACAGGTTCAAGTCCTGGAGCAGGTATAACTGAGGTGCCCTTCAACAAGGTACCGTCCCACTACACTGCTCCCTGGGGCTGATAGCTGCCTGCTGCTCCACGTGTGCACGTGTGGATGGACTAAATGCAGACCTCTTTGTGTGATGGAGTGTGTTCACAATGACAAATAGTCACTTTCACCTTGTGTCTAATTAGGTGTAATATTGTGTAGTAGCACATTTATAATGCACACAGCACCAATGTAGAGGTGTATTCACCGTTACAGGTGGACTACAGCAGTGGAGCTTATGTAATTACGAATGCACAAATATACACCTGTGTAATTACATGAGTAAACACATGTATCAACTGTTGTCCCAGCAGGTTTCAGGTCGTCCTGCAAGTCTTTTTAGGTGACTACTGGTTTCTCTCCTACTTTTATCATTGGTCTGAAAGAAATCTTGCATGGCACAGCTGTCTGGGTACAATGGGTTGTAATTCCTTTCAGAATGCAGTGTAATCAGACCAGTTGCATTTACAGGGATGTTTGGGAAGCTACACCATTACTGCTACTTGTGGCAGTAAATCTAATCCCATCTTGGTGCAATTTGTCCAACAACATTTAGATTTTTATTTTGCAGCATGAATATAACTTTATTTATTTTTTATTTTTAACCTTTACACATTATAATTTTAAAGTGAGTATTTGTCATTGTGAACACACTCACACCAAGTGCACCACAATAAAATTGAATGTTGCATTTAACCCATCACACGTGCACACGTGGAGCAGCGGGCAGCTATCAACAGCACCCGGGGAGCAGTGTAATGAGCCGCACCTTGCTCAAGCGTACCTCAGTGGTACCTGGGTCAGGACCTGCAACCTGCAACCGTCAGTTCACAATGGTGAACTGCCCTGTCCTGCATAATTTTTCTTTTGTCATTTTGTTGCTTAAACATATCTTTGTTTAGGTGTTATAGTTACATTAAGTAACATAACTATATTATTTATTGCAATGCTAAGCAACAAGAGAGGAACTTGTTTTGAGTGTTTGGCCAAATGCCATGAACGAGGTTATGTGTTGGGGAAAGGTGACAGTTGTTTTTGTACTATTGTTTTACTGTTCAGAAGTTCACATATTTTACATTTGCATAGAATTTCCTCACAAATACAGAGGTGAGGCAACAGAGAGTGACTCTGAGCTTGGTTATGTTGCGGGTGCAGGCGTGATTGTGTGTGTTTGTGGGTTTCCCGTAGGTGCAAAGCCAGCTCCAGGCATCTGCTTTGAAAGGGTGAACTCGGCGGGAGATCCGTATGGGAATTGTGGAAAAGACACCAAGGGCTCATTCGCTAAGTGCGAAGAACGGTGAGACTATACTTTTTACTTTCTCTCTGGTTTTAAGAAAAAGAGAGAATAATGAGGAAAAGGTGAAGGAAACATTTTGGTGTCACTTTCTTTTGCATTCTCTTTACAAAAATATTGTTTCGCGCAAAATCCCACATTTGTGTGAGTGGGCGTTCACCTGAGGGCTACAAACACACCATGGTGCATTAAAACAATCCGTGATCTAAAAAGGGACCATTGGAAGTGCCACTCCAATTTACATAAACAGGTAGCACTTGTTAAACATTTCGCTTTAATTGGGCAGTGATTGGCAGGTGCTTCAAGTGCAAGGGATCGTCTCCTGATTGATGTAATTGCTCTAATTACTGAAGTGGACAGGGAGAGAGAGAGAGAGAGAGAGAGAGGGAGAGAGAGAAAGGAGCTGATTGCTTGTACACAAAAAAACAGAGTCGTATTTCTCTCTCTCTCTCTCTATCTCTGTCAGGAGAGCGTGAGAAACTCTGCTCTGTGGGCTGTAATTGGTCTGCAGTGGCCAGTGCATCTCATCGTTTTTTTCTGGGCTCTAGAGAAAGAAACAATGTGTGATCACCCTCTTTAAGACTCTGGACCTTGTATTTACTTTGCATCAGATGTTTCCTAAATAGTTTGCATCTGTGAATATGGATTAACATCATTATAATATTATCTTACAGCAAACCTCTCATATTTGTCGAATTTGCATTTCCTGCTGTCAAGTGTCTGTAGACTTTCTGTCAGTCACTATGGCTACGCCCTCATGGAAGAAATCAAGATTAAAGCGACACTGTAAACACAGCTCACATTTTTTACATTCCTACTCTTTTCTCTCCTCTTTACGCCTCCAGTTTCTTATATTTTCTATACTGTTAAATTTTAATTTGTCTCACCTGAAAAACAGGAACCAAGTCTGAGTTGACTTCATCAGTAAAATAGACTGTAATGTATCACTGTGTCCTTTTGCAGAGACGCCAAATGTGGAAAGATACAGTGTCAAGGCGGGGCCAATCGACCAGTTATTGGCACTAATGCCGTCTCCATAGAGACCAATATCCCCCTGCAGGAGGGTGGCCGAATCCTGTGCCGAGGAACCCATGTGTACTTGGGGGATGACATGCCTGACCCAGGACTAGTTCTGACCGGCACCAAGTGTGGCGAGAACATGGTGAGAGCTTTGTGTGTTTCACCTTGCTGCTGTACGTGGCCTGTGCAAAGTTCAACATCTTACTTTCTGTGTTTTCTTTGCTAGTTTGCACTTTGCCTCTTGCCAAAGTGCTTTCTCTGGAATAATGCAATACCCCACATACTTTAGCCCCTTTCTAAAGTCCCTCTATCCTTTTAGCTGTTTAAACCACATATTGGGCCAAACTCTTTTCAATAAGTGCTTTTAACAGCAGTTTATGAAAAGAAAGCTTTTAAATCATTGTTTTAGGAAACTCTAATCCTAGTACTACAGTGAAAGTGACTAGTTGTCAATGTAAACACACAAAAGCATCACAACGAAATGTGACCTCTGCATTTAACCCATCACACATGCACTCATAGAACAGCAGGCGGCTATCAACAGCACCCGGGGAGCAGTATTCTTTGCATATATTTGTTCATTAAAATTCACTGAAAAAAGCAGATGAAAATCCAACTTAAGTTAAGGTATCACCAGACATTTGAGAAGACACTCAAACACTGTAATCAGAGTCAAATTATTACTCTTTGCTTTTTTCTGAGTAAATGAGGGAAGGGAAAGTGACTCTTTGTCATTGTGAACACACTCAAGCATCACAATAAAATGTGACCTCTGCATTTAACCCATCACACGTGCACACGTGGAGCAGCGAGCAGCTACCAACAGCACCCGGGGAGCAGTGTAGTGGGACGGTACCTTGCTCAAGGGAACCTCAGTAATGCCCAGGCCAGGACTCAAACCTGCGACCTACAGTATTTTTTTTTCAGAGACAAAATTGTACCATATTATGTTGTAGTTACATTACTTTAAGTTTCCTTGACTCCATACACATATCTGAACCTATTCTATCTGTTTAAAAAAGTTTTAAAACAAGTTATGACAAGGTACAAATATTCCTCTTTCTCATGGGAAATTGAATGTTTTTACCATTAAAACTCATTTAATGTGCAGAGTCAAACCTCAAGGACCATGTTGTTCCCTTAAGGGTACATGTTCAATGCTTTTACCTTGGAGGATCAAGATGTACCAGGACTGTATGATTTTTCTAGCAGTGTATTTCAGTGTAAAATGTTTTTAGAGGTTTGCTTTATGACTGGAAGAACAGATACTTGTTCTCCCAGTGCTCTTCAGGAGCTCTACAACAGGACATGGGGAGAAGATAAGGTTTAATGCTCCAAAGAAGTTCCAGCTGGATCAAGTTCATTTATCAGCATGACTTCAGAATGACATTATTGTGCTGTTACTGTAAAAGCCCAGCTGAGGCCATTAGTGTTCCATCTGCAAGTGTGTAAATGATCAGATCCTGTGTCCTGTGAGCTTACCCAGATAGTTACAGTAATTGCTAGTGAGGGTGGGAGTATGTTTCATAGTGTTTGACCTGTGTTATGTCTGTGTTATATATATATATACAGTGCAAAGTCTTAGGCCCCCGAGAAAATGATCATTAATAGCTGCTTATCTGGACAGTAAATGTTTAGTTTTTATCAAAAAACACTAATATTAGAATAAATATGAATAATCGTAATACAGTTAACAGTGATTTTAAGTGTATGTGTCCTTGTGTTGGCTTGACCATTCCCAAAGTTCTCCTAGTGGCCTAGTATTACTGCAGTTTCCATCAAATCACTGGTTTGGGCTCAATCAGTCCTTTATTAGATGAAAGCAGGTGCTGATGGAGCTTCGCACACATCTATGTAATGGCTGGAGGCCTGGAGAAGAACTATCAACTATCAACATAGGTGCCGAAGACTTTCGCACAGAACTATATATTTATATTTTATGGGCAATGTGTGTTTAATCCTTTTATGGGCATGTGTGCAAGGTTGTGTGTGCGTGTTTGTGTCCACACGTATGTGACATAGTGAGATGTTAATAAGGGAAAAAATGGCCTCATCATCCTCAGCAGTGAGAAGGATCAACGGAAAGTACCCTGACATCACACCATTACTCAGATGTGATTATACAGATGTGTGTGCGTCTGATTGACTGTTGCCTCTCAGGCACTGTATCAGTTGCTTTCTACAGCACTAGACACTGTTAACTGACCTGTCCACCACCTCCTCATGTGTACAACATAATGATACAGTGAACGTTGGGGTCTTAGTTCAGATTCACTAAATAACACTGAGTTTCCAGTTACACTTTGCTACCAAGATGGACTATGTACTACACGGTTGCCAAATCTCACATGGGACTCATGAATTTGGGTCTTAAGCTCTCACTCAGACCAACCAACCTTCTCCATCAGAGCAAAGTGGCTTGTTTTGTTCTTTCTTCATGATGACACCTCTGATTGGGTCGTTTCGAAGCCTCTTGAGAGGGCAATGGCTGTATGTGTCGCAAATCCACACATTTTATACGGCGCTATTATGGCCAGAAAGAGCAGCAAGGAGTGATTTTTAAAATGAGGAGCCACTTAAGAAAGCTGGAGGTTCAGGGTTTCTTCTAACATTCCTCAAGTATCAGCTCAATCACTGGCGCTCCTTTTTAAATGCTAGCATGAATCCTGAATTACGAAACACTTGGTAGCATTTTAACTGACATTTTAGCCACATCGCTCCGGGATTACTATCAGTTTTAAAACATCTTGTTAAAGATTATGTTCTGGGCATTAAATTAATTAAAAATACGTTTTTTTTGTGAAATGTAACAATTGTGTGTGCAAAATTGAAAATCTCACTCCAGCTATGTAATCAAACTTGGGCAGTGGTGGCCTACTTGTTAGGACGCTGCCTTTGGGAACTTAAGGTCGCAGATTCGAGTTCCGGCCCGGGCACTACTGGGGTACCCTTGAGCAAAGTACCATCCCACTACACTGTTCCCGGGCGCTGTTGGTAGCTGCCTGCTGCTCTATGTGTGCACGTGTGATGGGTTAAATGCAGAGGTCACATTTCGTTGTGGTGCTTGAGTGTGTTCACAATGACAAAGAGTCACTTTCGCTTGAAAGGCCTGCTAGTAGGTAAGTGGAGCTAGGCAGGTTAGAAATAATAATGAATTTGCAGCCATGCTAACACAAGGTCACTTCTGACCAAAAAGACATACATTAGATAGATCTACAGAGTGGGTATTGGCAGGTGGAAATGGACCCTGAAAACATAAGTAAGACCAATTTTGTCACCAAAAACAAGCAAAATGAATTTTGGCATCTTCGTCTTGGACTCTGGATGTTCTGCAGCTACCTTCCAGTGTATGATGACCACCGTTTTGGCTGATTTTATAGAAAAGCAATACTTTATTCATATTGACGATATTGTCATGTTCTTCAAGAACCTTGATGATCTTTTCCACCATCTACAGCTAGTGCAAAGTTCAAAGTCACTGGACTGTCAAAACACTGTCACACACACACACAAAATAAACATCAGTTCATATTAAAGACGCACTTTACATATATGAATATGATTTCTCATGAGGCTGAATAGTGTTTCAGTGCCGCACTTGGTAAAGCATGCATTAGTGGGTGGACCAAAAAGGAGGTCAGATGTAATGAAGTAAGTCATTCCAGAATCCACCTCTGTCTTGCACCGCTCTCTCTGATTACTCAGCCTTTGGATGAATATGTAGCATCTCGTTCCTAAATCTCATTATATTTGGGTGGAGTGAACTGGTGACAGATTTTTGACTGCAGCTGTAATTGGACATGGAGGAACTCATCTGTGCAGAACGAGTGTCCTGTTCAGTTCAAAAGGAAAGATTTGATGTGGTCAGATTTAACTCTGCATTCGTTAGTCTCCCTCATCCAATCACTCACACACTCACTCCCTTACTGCCTCATTCTCTCAGTCACCCACTCAATCATACTCTCGCTCACCCACTTTATGTGCACTTATTGAACCGTCTTTACTCTCTCTCTCTCTCTCTCTCTCTCTCTCTCTCTCTCTCTCTCTCTTTCTCTCTCTCTCCCTCGCTTTCTCTCTGTCTTTCTAAATTAGTGATATTAATATTGCAAAATATGAAACATACACGACTCACATCTTTGTACACACGCAGTGTGATCAAGTGATTTTTGACCTAATGTGACCCTTCTCTTCCCCTTCTTTTTCTCCTTCTCTCCCTGTAGATGTGTCTAAACCGCCAATGTCAGAACATCAGTGTGTTTGGAGTCCACGAGTGTTCAGCAAAGTGTAGCGGACGTGGGGTGAGATGCCTTTTCTAATTCTTTTCCGCAGACAAGCTACATAACGTGGTGTCGTGTTGGAAATTCTCGGTCCAACTGCTGGCCAAGCACCGCCCTGACTAGTGCAGTGTTCACCCTGATTCGGCCCCTGACTTCGATGAGGGGCACTGTGACCCAGACAGCAATGTTGACAATGTTGATTTGAAGCATTCTCCGATGTAGCGGCCTAATTGAACTTTAAACTTGCATTGATTTTTGGCTGTTGATTCAATGCTGGAAAATCAACCATGCTGAACACTCACTGATGGTACATTTACACCGATCAGCCATAACATGACAAATACTTCACTTTCATGTTCACTAACCACTGACAGGTGGAGTGACTCACATTCACTCTCTATTTATTTACAATGGTACCTTGTATAGTACCTGTCAGGGTGAAACAGTCAGTTCTTGAAGCTGATGTACTGAGAGCATGAAAAATGAATGAACATAAGGATCTGAGCCACTTTGACAAGAGCCTTATTGTGACGTGAGTCATCTCCAGAACAGCAGGCCTTGTGGAGTGTTTCAGGTGTGTAGTAGTTAGTACCTACCAAAAATGATCCAAAGAAGGACAACTGGTGAATCTGAGTCAGGTCATGTGCACCCAAGGCTCATTGATACATGTGGGGGGAAAAGGCAAGCCTGTCTGATCTGACAGAAGGTTTAAAAAGTGATGCTGACTCTGATAGAAAGAGGTCAGAACACACAGTGCAGCACAGTTAGAGCTATTTCAGCAGCATGAGGGACACACTCAATACTAGGCAGGCAATGTTATGACTAATCGGTGAACATCAGTACATATGATGATTTAATGCTGAATCAGTATTTACTCAATGATCATTGAGTGTTGATTCACTGCTGAAAGCAGAGTAACTCTGTACTTACATGTTCAAGCATTTATCAAACAGTTACAGTTGAAGACAATAGCCAAAACAAAGAGCAAGATCAATGCAAATGTCTTCAGCGTTTGCTCAACATCATTTTAACATTATTTCAGTCACATCACACTGTCTCTAAAAGTTTCGGATGTTCGGCAGAGAGTCAGTCAAGTTCTTAAGTTGTCCTAGCCAGGCCTACGCTTTTTCTGCCCTGATGACTAAACTCTTAAAATAAGTTTAAAAACTATTTTAAAATAGCGCTTGCAGCCCTCGTTAAAGCTGGACATATCATGAAAACAAAAATGGAAAATGCATTAGGGCATAAGAGGCTGAAATTTTTTACTACATTATTAATCAAATTCTGGCTTCTTTAGGTATGCATGGTAGTGTTACTGCTAGACATTATAAAATGCCTATTAAAGTTTTATAGTCTAGTGGACTTTATTTAGTAGTTTATTCAATGCCAGGAGACTTGTACAACTGCTCCGCTCTCTCTCCCCCCCCCCTTTCTCTCTCGCTCTCTCTCTCTCTCTCTCTCTCTCTCTCTCTCT
>JBBPDA010038601.1:0-14570 GCA_037974385.1 Arnoldichthys spilopterus
AACAAATCCCCTGCTTAATATTTTTTAGACTTCCCTCATGCTTCACAAACAACTCTGACCTATTGAGGCATGGACTCCATAACATCTGTCCATCTCTCTTGTTCTCCTTCTCTTTTTATTTACCCTCACTCTTTATCCATCTCTCCCCCTCACACACAGAACAGTGAGAGTACAGTGGTGTTCAGTATTCTGTCCACGGTGCTGGCTAGCCTAATGTAGTATTATTATTTTATTTACTAAAAGGAGGAGACTAAAAACGAATGCTTTATAAATCATTTACAGTAGCAGATCTATTAGAGTGCTACGTGATCTCGCATTATCAGATGGTGCTTTTATCAGAAGTACATGCAATCTCAGCCTGAAATATTGAAAAAGGGCTGCAGACTGAAATGTAAAAGTTTCAGATTGAAATGCGATTTGTTGACACACCATCCTTATTTTTTTTCAAACTAGAGTGCATTCAGAATGCTTTTTTCAGATGCCTTTCAGTGTCTCTCCTATCTTGCCCATCTATATTTTACAACTCGGTTATATTTTGTGAATTGTATGTCCAGAGTGACGTTTATTTCAGATTGTGCTTGCTCTAGTTGTGCAGTATGAATCCTAAATGAGCTTGTGAATGTTCTGAATCTGTATAATTCACTGCAAGGTCACTGAAAATTATGGCACTGTTAATGGTGATGCATTGAAAATACTTTTCAGTCCAGCCCCTGTGTTATTATGCCTCAGTATATCCAGGAAACCAGCCAGTTAATGCAGTTTGTAATGCAAAGTTAAATGAACGCCTGTGATTTATTCATTAACAAAGCATGAGAACACTATTGGTTTGATTTAACAGCATCATATAATACTGATTGTACATAGTTACAGATTTATGAGACACAATCATTGTGCTTAAAACCAAACAACATTCTGTTAATGGCCAATAAGCCTGGTCATTGTAGACTGCCACTATAATATTAGAAACAGTGGTTCACTAACCAAAAACACCCCACCAAGGGTTCGATAAACCAACCATTAATGAATTGCCAGAAGATGCCTGAGTGTTGTGTTGAGAGGAGTTTCAAATAAAGTAGGCAGCAAAAGGGTTGTTGTAAAGCTAGCTTTACACATAGAATTGATTCCCATGGGTTTTTTTTGTTTTGTTTTGTTTTGTTTTATCCCAGATTTTGCAGGCTTCAGGCTAAAGCTAACAGAAGAAATCAATTGTCACAGACATCATTTTTTTGCATTTATCTCCAAAAATGTCTGCATCCAACTGTTTACTAATATAGATTTGTCAGTGTGGTTTAGGACACTGCAAAAAAAAATGAACACTTTTGCAATGATCACCATTGCAGGGATTCATCTCAGACAACCACAGTGCTCAAGTGGACTGATCCTAGGTCTGATCCCTCTGTATTTATAATGTAACATAAACTGATTCTACATCTGCTCTTCCATCCCTAGGTGATGTGTGAAAACAGACCCTGTTGACCCTTGGTTCAGATACGAGTAGATGTTGTTTTTCAGTGTATCCTTACCTCACTGGTAAAATGTGAGCAGTTTAAGTAGATTGAGAGATTTTTTAAGAAGTATTACAATAGAAGGTTAAGGTGACTATTGACTTATAGTATTTTTTAATAACGCAGTGATGTCACTTTACCACTAAACTAAAGAAGGTCTTTATTTGTCTTGACTGATCACGTACATCCAAAATAGCTAGAAAAGTGTTGAAATGAGATTTTTCACAAATCCATTTCTTTAAATCAAGACTTATGCTAACCAGTGGTTGATCGGGAGCACAGTCATGTTCTCCATGACTGCTGTAATGTCTGTTGTGCTGAGTGCAGCACAAAACATTCTTGAAAAGAATCAAAAACATATTATTAGATGAAACCATATAGCACCAAAGCTGTTTCACCATTACATATAAATAGAATTTAAAAGCCATTGGAGATGTTGGTAGAGGTGAACTGGACAGTGGGATGTGGGACTTAAATATCAATAATGTCATTTTGTTTTCAGAAATATGTACAGAATTCACTAAGACTATCCAGTTAATGTAAATATGCTGAAAATGCAAAAAAAAATGGCAGAAAGGTATTAATAAACAAATTTAGAGGCATGAAGACTGAGAAAATGCATTAAAATGGCTTTATTTTAATTTATTTTTTCATTTTACCAAAGCTTCAGAATTTTATTTTTATAGAACAGAAGAAAGTACTTGAAAATATATTAGAAGTTCTTGTAACATTAACACAGCTCTCTCTAATCTCTAATACAGGTTGCTTCAGGGGTACTGCATGAAACTGCAATGGCTTTCTTCTCAAAAAAAGAAGAAAGCAAAAGAATCAAACAAACAAGAAAGAATAATTATGCTACATTTGCCATTTATTAATGATATTCAAGTTCTGAAGCAAAACGAAAAAATCTACAGTTCTGAATTCTGTGGTTCAGCTTGATTTTGCTTGGGCCACGGTATTCCAGTTGAGATTAAATTTGCTTGAGCCACTGCATTCCAAGCAAGGTTAAATGTGCTCGAGCCTTGGGATTCAAACCAATGTGGATGGTGCTTGAGCCTTGGGATTTAAATTATGGGAAGTATTTGTTATAGTCATAGTACTGTAATGAACTGGGATATAGGATATAAGGGTATAAATAACTTTAGGTAACACTGAACACCTGAGACAGGGCTTAGATGAGGGACAGCTGAACATACTGAGGGGCAGAACTATGACAGGAAACACAGGAAAATAAACAGGAACATGACACAAGACAGGGACAGTGTTAGATAGCCCTCCCCCTAGAGCACATCTACCGAGGTGCTAATTTAACCTCAGTAGTTGGTCTAGGGAGAGGCCAACTGAGAAAAATTGGCATGACAGAGATAAATAAAACTCAGAACACGGCAAGGGACATGGCTAAGACAAAGACCAAAACAAGAGACTATGAGACAGTACTGAAAATGAGCATTACAACAGGAATCACAGATAACACAGCAATCACAGAGATCAGACAAGAGTATAAGTAACTACATGTAACACTGACCTGACATATTAGCAAAAAATTGATTTTTAAAAATGTTATTTCTTTATTTCTTCTTTAAACATGCTTCTGGTTTGTGTTTTACACAACTTACATTTATAAAGAAAAATAATAATAATAATAGATTCACATGGATTGCCATAACATCTAAAGGAAAATGCTGGTTCAAATTTTGCTTTTAATTTTTCCAAGCAGAACCTGTGGTACTAGTTTCTCAAACTAAGAATATTTTTCAAAGATTCCCAAAGTCCCTAAAACCACTTCCTTGTCTGAAAGTAAAGCAAAAATAGGGTGAAAGTTAAGAATTTGTATTATAATAATGATACAATCCATATGCATATAACAGGTGATAGATGATGTTGTCTTTTGTAATCAGAATTATCGTCAGTGTGAGATCTTTTCATATTAGGACTTAATTTGTGCTGAAACAAGCTGTTATAAGTAAGTAATAAGAAGATGATTCCCCTGCTGATGTTAAATGTCTCTAATAACTGTGTAGTTAATCATTAACAATGCATGCAACAACAGTGTAAGTACTGGTGCTGTGTTCACTGTTAAAGATGAATTACAGTGGTGCAATTTATTTAAATACACATTTAAATACTAGGAATTCAACTAGATAACTAAATGTTTGAAAAGTTGTCATTCCCTGCACACATGCACAGTATGCACTGTCATAAAGTATGTAATTACTCAATTTCTTTTGCAATCAGACAATTCTTGAGAATTCAGCATGCCATACAAATGTAACCCACATAATTACATGAGAGAAAAAAATATTTAAACTTTAAAGATACACAAAGATATTAAGGTTAATAAAAACTAGAAATGTGTATTTACATAAACTGTACTACTGTCTGCTACCTGTCACAGTGAACCCATCCCCAGTAGTTACACTGCTACTGCATGCGTTGTAAACATGTAACTACACATTTATTAGATTTACTTAATAGAAAGTGGAGCCCTTTTTTCAGTTTTTTCACTCCTGGGAAATGAATTTGTTGTTTTGTTGATTTGTTACAAATGTATTAAACCTAACCTACCCCAGCATATTACTGAAATGAGATACAGTGTCACTCCATTAATCTCTAAATTAAACATCAGGCATGCTGCTGTCTACTCCATCACACCTTACTAATCCCTTTATTCCCTCCCTGCATGTGTGTGTGCGCTTCTTGTGATAATGATTACAGTATTTGAAAAACTAAAAAGGAGTGAAACACTTACCATCTTAAAACATCTTGTTTAATGTTGTGGTGAGAAGAATACAGGACAGCAAAGGTTTGGTTCATAACTTCTTAATTGCTGGTGCAATCCAGCAATCAAAAAGCGTTGGCAAATTCCATCAGCAGCACCTGATTTAATTTCTTGAAGGCCTGATTAGCTGCAGCAGATGTTGAACAGAAACCATAAATACCAGGCTTTCTTAAGGAGAGCTTTGGACATTGCTATACAAGCTCAAAAGACTGGTATCCTGGGAGCAGTTGAAAGTAAAAGAGGAAGAAGACAATCAGCAACAAGATGGATGGAGACAATCAGAGATATCATGAAAAACCATTAAGGAGCCCAAAAACAGGAAATTCTGGAGGAGCATGTCTGTATGGTCACCATGGATCATAGCTGTCTTGAAATTTAGCAACCAGTAACAAAATTAAAATAAATTAAAATTACATTAGCATTTTTCCCTCTTGCTTTATCAAGATGTATTCCAAATGTGTAGTATGAGTATATGTGTGACGTGTAGCATCCCACGTGTCCCCGTCCATGTTCTGTTTTGGTTCTTCCACGTGCTCCCTGTCCCATGTTATGTTTAGTCACGCCCTTGTCCCACCTCGTCAGCTGTTCCTTGTCTCTCGTCACCTCCCCTGTCAGGTGTTTCCTGTTTCAAGTCAGTATTTAACCTTGTGTGTTTCCCTCAGTCCTCTGTTGGTTATTGTAGTCATACGTGTCGTACTTGTCGTCCACACCATAGCCTAGTCATGTCATCCTAGTCCTTCTTTGTTCGTAGTTCATGTTTCCTTGTTTTTTCGTTTCGTTTAATAAACCCCCTTTTGTTTTCACTCGCTGCGTTTGCTTCCAATCACCCTCATTTCATGACAATATCATGTGTATGGGTTGTAACAGAATGTATTAACAAATTTACAACAATGTATTTAGTATTCGGCCATCACATTTTTTAGTATTCTGTCCAAGTATTCTGACTCAAATTAGCTAAATTCAGTTTACCTACTCAACGCAAAGCCCATAGTACTTCATTAGTGTGGAAATATGAAATAAATTCCACTGTGGGCACCCAACTGCAAACTGATGTTTATCATTGCCCATGGTACCATTTGGCAAGCATGCAAGGGTTGCTTACTTGCTGTTAACAGCTTCTAGCTACATTCTTGAAAGACTTAAAAAAAAAACCCTAATGTGAACTTTTCAGTCCACCAACAATAGACCTATTTTTGCACAGTAGGCCTACTTAGCCAATAGAATATTTACTGCTGCTTAAAGACATGAGATATGGAGATGGGGTATGGTGTGAAGAGGACGATTATTTACAATAAATAACCCACCTTGAAGTTTTACACATTGATGGATGGATGGATTATAGTTTGATGTTAGTGAGTGTCGACATTTCTTCAAGGAGTGGTCAGGATTTACCAAAATTATTTTTAAAAGTTTTGTTTAAAAGAGAGAGTGAGAGCGCGCGAGAGAGAGAGAGAGAGAGAACAATTTCAAAGTAAATTAAAAAGGCTCCTGGCAGAAAGAATTCTCCCCTATGGAGGATCCTCAAGACAAGTGTTAGGCAGAAAATCAGGAGCACAGAGCTTCAATTTGCATTGAAGGTCTCTAAGCACCCTGAATGATAATCAATCAGAGATTATATACCAGTTCAGAAATACTGTGTTTGCCACATATCAAACCAGTTTCAACCAGCTGTGAGTGTCATGGGGGCAGTAGTGTTGAAAAGACTGGTCTTTACAGTGTGACGATGTAGTGTCCTTGATAGGAGATGACATATTGTCATGCGTAAGTTAAGATAGGACCAAAATGGACATTTAATCTAAAAGAACAGTACGTTCTTCTGTAATGCTTAATGGTTTTATGGCCTACAGATGGTGAGGTGTCAAGGGTCCTGAACTTTTAAGGGTGTAAGAACCTTGGGCCTTGGGCCGGATTCACCAGGATGGATTAATCATTATAAGAACACAAGTGTAAACAATTTTGCAGAATTAAGAACATCAATCTGATGTAAACTTCTCTTAGGGTTTTTCTCAAGAAAAAATTTAAGATGATACTGGTGAATGAGGCCCAGTGTTTCTCTCTGATAGGCTCTGTACCCTTTTCTGTGTGGGAGTAATATGCTCGTAATCTATGCATCTATCTATTGTTGATCTATGCAATGCGAATGCTTGATTGTTTCCTCTGTCCTGGAAGTCGCTTTGGATAAAAGCGTCAGCCAAATGATTAAATGTAAAATGTAAATGTAAGTAGCATCATGGTTGATACACAATCACACATCATTAGTTTCTAACATTCCAGTGCTGCCTAGAGTGGTGGATAGCAGTAAAAAGGAAGGTTCTGAAATGTGTGGTGACTGTAAGGTGCAGTTTACATAAGGCAGTCTGCGTGAGTAAAGTAGAAAACACTTTCCTGCAAAACCCAGCATATGTCCTTGAAGCCTGGTAACGCACTGTTAACAAAATACTCTTCACTGACGCCTGGTTTACTACTGTATAGTATGTGTGTGTGTGTGTGTGTGTCTGTGTATTAAATTAAAAACAAAGCTATAAAATGACTATGCCAAACTGAAGACATGCTGACTAAGTGTCATACAGATTGCTTTGCTGCCTCAGGGACTGGGCAGCTTCCAGTCACTGATTCAGCTATCATATCAAGGCGTGACTGAATATAGTTTGAGGCCATCTGTGCAAAAGTTGAAGTTGAATGATCCTAAGCACACTAGTAAATTCATTAAGAAATGACTGAAAAGCTTTTTTTGGCCTAAGTAGAATTAAAGTGCTTAGAACTTCCTCAATTAACACCACTGTCTCTTTCACCCTGAAGTTTTCTTTTTCTCTTGTGCCTTAATAAATTTTTGACATACCGATACCTAACATTTTTGAACAGTACAGTAGTAATTTTTCATAGTACTGATCTTCTGATCAACAGCTCTTTCTTGATTAATTTTTCTATTGGTGCATATACATTTTCATGCATGTACTGTCTTTGCAAGACACCTCCAGTACAGATGATAAAATGGTATATACTGTAGTAATTTCTTTAGCATATATTTGTTAGGATAGGTCTTGGAGCTCCTGGTGTTAATAAATGATTTTGTTATTAAGGTTGTTTTTCTCATGCAGCTCTATCTGCATTGCTTGTGTGAACATGAGCATCACTTTAGCTTGGGCAAGCCTTCTTTGGACTGTGTTCAAAGTGGCAGCACTAAAACCTTTTTGAACAACTAAACTACCTCACCTCATCTTTTTTATTTATTATTGTAACATGATGAAATGTTCTACTTACAGGTGGTTGGCACATTACATTTATGTAATGGACTTTTGTATGATACAGTGTGGGTTTTTGAACAAGAAAAATGACTAATGATGAAGTTAAATCTTATGTTTATATGTATATGTTTATCTTGGGAAATCAAAAACACATATATTTTTTTCGTCTGCTTTTGCTATGGAAAATTGTCATCAGTATTAATATATTTAGCATTGTTTTGAAGTTGGATCATGACACCACTAGTCTCAAGCTTATTGCTGACTCCACTCCTACTCCACACCCTCCTACTCATAAGCCTGCAGTTAGTAGGCAGTCTTATGAGCATCCTTAGAGAATCAAACTTAGAATTTCCACCATATTGTACACTTGTATTACAGGCATATCCAAACACATGTTGCTTGTGCATACACCTGTTCCAGTGTTTTTGTGAGGAATGTGTGAGGAAGTGAAGACACTGTGAGAGAGGTAAAACGGGGCTGAAACCAGAAAGCAAAGTAATGCAACTGTTAGTTTTATTACAGCACTAAAACAGCATATGCTCCAGCTCATCGTTCCTTCACCCCGTCCTTGATGTACAACACGACTGTATGAGAAGCATTAAGTTGTTGTCTAAACACTCTTTTCTCTGTCACTTTCATTCATCCTCTCTTTTGGCTCCATCTGGCCATTCTCTCTCTCTCTCTCTATCTCTCTCTTCTTCTTCCCCATACTCTTTAGTTCTCTCTCACCCCCCTCCTTTAATGTGCAAGCTGTAAGTGGCAATAATCAGTGCCATCTCGCTTGGTGCCAGGCATCTGTTTGAGCGTCTGTGGAGTTCACATTGTGTCCTGATGGCAGCTCACCCTGTGGTCGCTGTAGATCAAACAGTGATCACCCTAATTACCCAATTATGTCAGAAAAGCTGCTTAAGGTGTAATCTTACCAAATCTGCATTGGCACTTGTCGTACCTCTAATTCGAGCTGGATGATGTAGCCAAAAGCCTTATGATTTTTCCATGCAATTTAATGTCAGTGATTATTAAAAGGGCCATGTGGCTCATGCAAATGAGGGAAAAATTAAATACAGCATACTTTCAAAATGTTTTGGGAGACTTGTATTGAAACACAGAGGCCCACCTTTCAGTATTTCATTATTTTGATACTTTATTAATATTTTTAAAATGCATACATTGTTCAATCCACAAAAACTTTTTCTCCCATTTCACAGTTCATTTCATTAAACAAGCAAACAAATATATAATGAGCAAGGTGTAAACCCAGTTAAATTTCCTTCAATTAAGAAATGTACAGATAATATAATATATAATATCAGTATACCACAAGCTTTGCAATAAAATAGTGTTGTGATTCAAATATTATAATAAAATTGTACCATGTAGATAAAAATTCTGGATAATATGTTTTATAGGATTTTTGAATACCGAAGGCTTGATGTCCAGAATTATCTTTGGATACAACAAAATGAGTATGAATAAAATAGTGATAAAAAAAATGTAAGGAAATTGAGGTTGAATCAAGTGTTTATGCTTATTTAAAAGTCCTTATAAGTCCTGCAGCATGGAAACAAAAAAAGGGGGGACATCCGGTGTGGGGGACACAAATATATATATATATATCATGACATCATTTCAGCACAAAATAACTAGTTGTAGTTCCTTTGACACTAAATATGAAATTTAAAAAATGTTTCAGAAACAACTGCGAAAAAAGGCAATGTGTCCCACACAACGGATGCCCCCCCCCCCCTTTTTTTGTTTCCATGTTTTTTTGTTTTTTTTTAAATCATGACAGAATTTTTAACACAAAATAACTAGTTGTTATTGTATACAAGTTGGCACTCAGAAATTACAACATATAAAATGTTGGTACATGTAGTAATAGTAACAAGTACATGTAGTAAGGCAGTAAAAGTAATGATTGAAAAGTTTATAGAATATTTAATTTACATCATTTTAAAACATTCCACAATAAGCAGGTGAGCCCGTAACAGGTGGAAGGATCAGCCATACATCAGTTCTATGTTACCAAGTTCTCTGAGCTTGAGCTCATCTCAGATGAATTGAAAGTGAAAACATATGCTGTGGTCAGATGAGAGCAGATTTAATCTTGTTTTTTGAAAAAATGGACATTGAGTCCTAAAAGCCAAAGACTACAGATTGTTAAAAGTAAGTACCAATATTCATAACGGTATGGGGGTGCATCAGCGTCAACAGCATGGATGACTTGCATATGTGTGATAGTCCCTTTAACACTTAGACATATTGGGATTTTAAAGAGACATATGTTCCCATCAAGGTGACATATTTTACTGGGAAGTCCATGGTTATTTCCGCAAGATAATGCCAGGCCTCATTCTGCACATGCAAAAACATTGTGGCTCCTATGCACAAAGTGTGTATACTGTACTAGCCAGCAGTCTGGATCTATCTCTGATTAACAATGTATGGAGCTTCATGAATAGGAGAATCAAACACATGACCACGAACTGTTGCAAAAATGGGCAAACATTGTGCTTAAACTTTGAAATGACTATATCCTCCGTTATCAAACAATTAAAAAGTAAAAAAAAAAAAAAAATTATTTGTAACACAGTAGTAAACTCCTATCTGTCCCAACTTTAAGGGAGTGTGTTATGGGCACCAAATTTTAAAATTTGGCTATATTTAAAACATTTACTTAATCAGTGAAAACACTGACATTTTTTTCTTTGTATATCTATCAGTTAAATAAATAAATAAATCATATATTCTTTTTTCATTGCATTTTACAAACTTGTTGGTAATGGGGATTGTATTTTATTAGTATCAGTAATTAAGAATAATTGTATATAATGCATTTCAAGCCTGAATGTCCCTAACCTTGAAGAAAACTACATTTTAATGTTATAGAACAATGACAAGCATTGATCAACAGAATAGAACAGAACAGCATAATATGTTTTTTGTTCAGAAATGCCTTAAACACACATTACGTATGTAAAAACAAACAAACAAAAAAATACTTACCATTACCTTTTTTCATCCAGGCCAACCTCTACCTGCTTTGGCATATGTGATGCTCTGTAGCAGATGTGTGTGTAGGAAAGAGGCTTAAGTAGTGTCTGTTGTGTGTACTTAAAGCAGGATTACTCAAGTTAAAACCTTCTTTCTTTCTTTTGGGTGACATACCTGACTTATCCACCTTAGGTATGTGTGTCAGTGAGAGAGTGAGAGCAAATAGATGCTTTAATACCTTGTTTTGCAGCACAGCCAAAGTAAGAAAATGATTGAACTTGGAGTTTATAGGTTGGATTTTTGATCAATTACTTGCATCAAAAGACACAAAAAGTAAAAACCTGTAATAAGAACATGGCAATGAAGAAAGGTAGCATACATTTAATTTTGAAAGCAAAGAAAGAATGACTCTATATACTCTATCCTTTCTATAATATAGACACACCCATCCTTTCCAGCAACAGCCTGTATTTCCACTCATTAACCCCTTTATTTGAAACACCTACCTTTTACTTAATATAGCTTCTAGCATCATGATGCAAATGTACAATCTCCTGCATGTTTATGCGTTGGTGGATCAGTTTACCATACACTCCGCTGTAAACGTACCTTACTTTCCCTCGCTGATCACTTTGCGAGATCCACTTTTTTCATAGCTCCACTAAATAGGTGTGCAATCCCAGATTGTAGCCCATCTGTTATCATTCACAGTTTGTCAGCCAACGTCTTCCCCCACTGGTTCTCAAACCGGTCCTCAAGGACCTCCAGACGGTCCACATTTTTACTCCAATCCATCTTGCAATACATACATATAGCACAAAAATGTTGACCATCTGTGTATCATTGAGGACCATCTTGAGAACCACTGATCTACCCCATTCTTATCTGACCATTTTCTGTCTATAGTACTATCTCCACCACTGGTACTTGATCAGGCATAGCAGTTTTGCTGCGGTTTTTACACACCACACTGACCCTGGTAGGATAACAGTGGTCCACCATCCACAAAATATAAAGCCAGGAAAGACTCTGTGGTCAAAAACTGACCACTGATGAAGTGCTAGAGGATGGCTAACACAAGCATTGTGGACATTGCCCTTTTGAAATGAAGGTCCAGTTTCAAGTCCTGGCCCAGGCACTACTGAGGTACCCTTAAGCAAGCTACCATCCCACTACACTGTTGATAGCTGCCCGCTGCTCCACGTGTGAATGTGTGATGGGTTAAATGCAGAGGTCACGTTTCATTCATTCAGTCACTTTCACTTCACATTAGCACAGTCAATTATTTGAATATTGAATATTAGTTTTTCACAATATACACTCCAGTGCCTAATGCTTGAATGGCATGACATTATTTTTTAATGGATGCTAAGGCAGCCTATTACATTAATATTCTTAATTCAGAAAATGACCTGATTGTCTGAAACCTGGAAAATTCACGTTTAGACATGAAACTGCAGCTATATGTGAAAGTTCTTTAAGATGGCTCCTAGGTGGGATCCCATCAAGCCTCTTGAGAGAATTCCAAGAGTGTGTAAATCTTCATAAAGAATCTTGAGAAGAGGATAGACTTGTTTATCACTTTCAGGGACACTGAACATTCCACATGTTATTGTATAGTTCTACTTCAAAATCATGTCTGAATGTCTGACTGGCAGTGTAGGAGAAAACATTTCGTTTCCTTTGGCTACAGCAACAATAGACTGCGGTGCACATGGTTGAGTTCCATTTATAAAATAAAAAAAGACCCTCAGGCTAAATGTAAGCTCATTATGATACACTGAAATAGTCATTTCATTACACACTGAGCACTCAATTAAAATGAAATAATGCTTAACTTTTATCCTTGAAGTAATGATTACAATATGTGAATTTTTAATGAATGCAATGCGCTTTGACAATACTTCTTCAAAAAGCTTCAGAATAGGGAAGTAGCTGGATGATCAATTTAACATATATCACACACACACACATTTAACTTGCTACTGCATGGATCCAAAAGAATGTTGTATCCAAATTAGCAAGGATCATTGTCACGTTTGAGGCCCCGTGCCCTTTTAAAGCGTTTCCAATCAGAAGAGGAAGCATCTATGACCACAATGACGTTGGCTTCCGCAGTCTTTAGGTATTAGCATTAATTAAAAAGAAAATCAGCATTAATTAGTATGATGGTGTGGGCTGACATTTTCCAAGCCTCACGATTGTCATTTAGAGCAAAATGGCAGTTCAATAGGCTCCTTCAGAGAAAGAACACAGGGCGAATGTCATAAATCTCTGCTCAGTCAGTGTTCCACATCAATTACTGTCAGTGCCTCAATACAGAAAGATACCGATCTATTAAATACTAATGAATATGCTGATACATGCCTGCGTTACAAAAGGCTATAAGTACATTGTTAGACAAAGGTATTTATTTAGAATGTTAATGTTGATTAACACTTGTCAGCGTTAATGTATAAGGGCTTATCTTTCATTACCAGTAATTAGTGTTCATTACTGAAATGACGGTGCTGTAGGTCTGGTGAAAGTACGTCTTCCATGTCGCAGGGCAAACGTAAAAGAAAGAGAACAAATGGAACCTGTCAGAACAAAACTCCACACCTGTATTTTTTTCTTTTTATTTTTTACATAATTTGAAAATGCTGTTTGGATCCGTCTGAGTGTAGCAGGATATGTTCATGACAGCTAAGCACAGACGTTATTTTTCTTTTAACATGTTATTTATACAATATCTATGCTTTTTTTTCTCACTGCATTCATTACACTTCATTTCAAAAATCATAACAGTTTAAATGCAATTAAAACGGGATTCATATATCTATGTTTAATAAAAATGTTTAATTAACATTACTGCATGTAATCTAATTAAAATGAAAAAGTTGTGTTGAATTAAGCGGTGGAAACATTCTCAGTGTGAGGGAAAGGATTAACTTAGTGTGTAGTATGTCTCGAGGGAAAATAGTTTTTGTTTGTTTGTTTTTTGCCAGGGATTAAAGGACATTTGCTGTTACACTGTGTTTACAGTGTTCTAAATGAAGATAGCTGAGCGGTGATAAAGTCGCCTTTCTTTCTCTCTCTCTTTCTCTCTCTCTCTTTCTCTATATCTCTCTCTGTCTTTCTCTCCATCTCTCTTTCTCTCTCTCTCTTCCCATCTCTCTCTCTCTCTCCCTCTCTCTCTCTCTCCCTCTCTCTTTCTGTCTTTCTATCCCTCCCCCAGTCTCTGTTTCTGCCCTCTTGCTTTCTTTCCCTCTATTGTCAGAATGTGATGGCTAAAGCTTCTTTGACCTTCACTTCTTGCTTGTCTTAATTCTGCAAAAAGCAATCTGCTGTGAGTGTGTACGAGAGAGAGAGAGAGAGAGAGAGAGAAGAAGAGACAAACAGCAAAAGAGGGTGAGGCTGATATCCCAGGAGCCTTTGGGGCAGCTGGAGGCTAGAGGAGTTGTGTATATATATATATGATTTTTCCTCTTTACAATGCTATAACCCCTATAGCCTTCAGCTGCACCAGAGACTTTTGGGATATATACACTGATCAGCCATAACATTAACACCACCTGCCTGATATTGTGTAGGTCCCTGATTCTTCTGAAACAGCTCTGACAGTGGTGCACTTTGTGTTTAGAACCCTTTCTATCAGAGTCAGCATTCACTTTGTAAACCACAGTAACTCTTCTGTGGGATCAGACCAGACAGGCTAACTTTTACTGCCCACACGCATCAGTGAGCCTTGGGTGCCAATGGCCCTGTCGCCAATTGACCCCCTTGGATCACTTTTGGTAGGTACTAACTATTGCACACCTGGAACACTCCACAAGATCTGGAGATGTTCTGACTCTGTCATTAAGCAGCCACATTAAGGCCCTTGCGGAAGTGGTTTTTTCCAACACATCAACTTCAAGAACTGACTGGTCACCTGGGACGGGCTGGCAGGGGGCGGTTGAGTGCCCTGCCTTCGCAGCCGCGCTCTGTTGCGCTCTGTTGGGTCGGCCGGGGGCGCGTCACCATGGTTACGGCAATCATGCTTATGTGTTTCACCTGAGCCAAAGG
>JBBPDA010038622.1:0-14570 GCA_037974385.1 Arnoldichthys spilopterus
TCTCTCTCTCTCTCTCTCTCTCTCTCTCCCTCTCTCTCTCTCTCTCTCTCTCTCTCTCTCTCTCTCTCTCTCTCTCCTCTCTCCTCTCCTCTCCTCTCTTTGGTTTGTAGGTGATGACAAATATGGCAGAAAGCTGATTATTTTCAGCAGCTGCTGCATGCCCCCATCACATCAGCTGGATCACCACAGGCTGCTGAAGTGAGTGTAAAGAAGTTTCTTAGCTTTCTCATTACTCATTCAGGTTAAGAACACTTGCCATGCTGCTTTGTATTCATTGCCTCTCTATCTCGCAGCTACCTGAAGTACACACTGGACCAGTATGTTGAAAGTGACTACACACTGGTATACTTTCACTACGGCTTACGCAGCAGCAACAAACCCTCCTTACGCTGGCTCCGAGAAGCCTATCGGGAATTTGACAGAAAGTACGTCACTTAAAAGATCTCCGCCTTTTACTTTGACTAACTCATCCCAAGTGAGCTTGTGTCTTGTGTGTAATGGACCATCTTTCCTGTAAAAGTCAACCAGCTTTAGACAGAATATCTAAGCACCTGCTTAATAATTCAACTCCTTTAATGAGGCAAATTGCTTCAGAGTAAATTTTGGTGCATGGAACGAGCTGTAAAGCTGCTCTCTTAATGCCTTGTTCACACTACATGATTTTAAGGATGCTTTTAAGACGCCAACAGGTCGTCAACAAAAGCGCTCGACTGTGCGGAATTCCACATTTGAACACTACAAAGACTAGTCTCCGACTGTGAGCAGATATCTAGCCTGCTTAATAACTGGATCAGTCACAGAGCTACAGCCAATGAGAGCACTGGGCATGTGTCAGCGGAAAGAGGTGGGGGACATTCACCTTAGTTAAAAAACAAACCATGATGAAGAGCATGTCCAACTCTCTCTGTAGAACAGACAATCCATTCTGCTCGTGTTTGCTGTTCCACTCCTTCACCAATATCCCTTTCGTTTTGCTGTTGCACATTGTTTCATGGCTTATGATCATGCAAACAATGCTTGTTTATGTTGGATGACAAACCCCATTGTTTTTTTTTAGACCAGATGGACCAGTCATGCTGAAGGATGGTGTAGTTGGTGATGGGTGACTCTCGAGGTTGTGTAGTGTGAACAGTACAGCAATCAGACCACTTCCACAATCGTGTAGTGTGAACAAGGCTTAAGAAGCACTTAACTAGATCAATGTGCATTTAATACTTCCTTCTTCACATCTTGGTTTCAGTTCCTTTTGTTGCTGTTTTTAATTTCATTCTACTTGACGCGGCTGATTTTGTGTCATTCTGTGGTAGATATAAGAAGAATCTTAAAGCCCTCTATGTTGTCCACCCCACAAACTTTATCCGGATCATATGGAATATATTCAAGCCTCTCATAAGGTAGAGAGAGAGAATTTTTAATGATCTCATGGTCTCTCAATCTTGCTCAGGTCTTGTTTAAATTTGAGTTGAAATATGTGTATTTTTTCCACTCAGCCACAAGTTTGGCAAGAAGCTAACCTATGTGAACTATCTGGCAGAGCTAAGGGAACATCTCAGCTATGATCAGCTCATCATCCCCCCGCCCGTGTTAAGGTTTGGTGCTTTTGTACCTTATGAAAGTGATTTGTCATTGTGAACACACTCCATTACACATTGAAAAGTGGCCTCCGTATTTAACTCATCCACACATGGAGCAGTGGGCAGCTATCAACAGGGTGGCAGTGTAGCAGGAGAGTATCTTGCTCAAGGGTGCCTCAGTGGTACCTGGGCTAAAACTTGAACCTCCAGTCACAAGGGCAGTTCCCAAAAGACTAGGCTACCACTGCATGTAATGTTCAGAGAATAACAACAAAAGAGCTCTGAAAAACGCCTTTAGGGCGCATGTAGCAGATCAAACACGTGGCTTGACATAATCAGAAGTGATCTCCAACTGCCCATTATTCAAAGTAAATACAAGCAAATCTCATACCTGTCCTGAATACTGATAAGAGTGAAACGGATTTCTTCTTTAATGCAAGCTGAGAAACTTCCACTCCCTCACAAGGAATCCAAAACATGCAGTAAATGTTAAAAGACAGTAAAATTCATTTTAACAGGCACGGATTTCCAATAGAAAAACTCTCATATTTAGAATGAAAATTAGACACAGTGGCAGCTAGGGGTGTAACAGTGAATCAGTCTGTATCAGTGCATCAACCAGAATAGAGCAGGTTCTGATGTATCCATGTGACGCATAATAATCAATGCGTGTTCATTCCACAATTAATTTTACTTTATTTTACTGTGAGCAGTGTTATGTACTGAGAAGTTGCACCGCTAATGACAAGACTGCTGTATTTAATATTTAATAATGTATTTAATAATAAAATGTTCAGGTTATACTTTGTTTGCATGGGTGAGTTCATGGAAATGTAACAGATTGTGTAAAATTGCATCATATTTCATACTGTCTGCAGACCCCAGTGTTGAACCTAATCAGCCAAATCACATCACTGTAAGATCACATCACATAAGGTATTAAAAATGTATCAGATCACTGGCTAAAATAAGTGGATCAGATCGAATCATGATGAAACTTGTGATTTACAGCACTAATGGCAACTGGCATAGTCATGGAGAGAGATTTTACAAGCAGCAGTGGTTTGAGATGATAGTAGAGGCACACATTCCTGTTACTTTTTACTTTTAAGATTTAGATCTATTTTCTTAAATAAAAAAATTAATAATTTGAAATGAACCTTTGCTTTAAATCCTGCAAAATACGATTATTCTGTTTAAATATATTTGGTATGTTTAATAACTTTTTTTCTAAGTATTCTGTGAATTCCATTAAGTGGCGTGTTCCATTATTAAAGACGCCCTGCCTGGCCCTGTCTGAAAAGCAGTCACTTTTTTTCTGGCTTAAAAGTCTTCTCGACAGACATGATTTCACCTCCTGTCCTTGCACGTTTAAGTAAATGCTTGTCCAAATATCCAACATGTTTCAGTATCCATGGTAACCATTTTAATCAGGCATGATGAGGAGCTCCGGGCCGCTCAGAAAGGAGGACCACCCCCTCCGGTGAAGGTCCCGCCCCCGCGACCCCCTCTTCCCACACAGCAGTTTGGAGTGAGCTTACAGTAGTAAGTGGATTAATGATTTGTTTCCATGCATTTCAACTAGCAGTGACCTGTTGTCCAGTTGAGTGGCTGAAACGTAATTACGCATTTCTTTAATAACATTTTTACATATTTCCATGGTCTTGGACTGAATCTGTGGTACCTGTTTATTAAATGTTATGCACATTTCTGAGGCCACTATAGGTTTATATATAAATCTTTTTATTATGCATTTTCAGTAGAACATAATACAGAACCATTAACAGTAAAGAAATAGGGGAAGAAGCTTACCACCAGTTACTGTGTATTCAAGATCATAAATGGCCTTTAAACTTTAAAGAATTTCTTGTTTAACCTCTTAAGTGTTTGAGTATTTGGCTTCCATTGCACTAGTATGAGCCATCTTGCCAACAACAAGCAAAAGGCAGCGGCCTCACATTTGGCTTTTTGGTAATGGGAGCTTAGGTGGTGCTACAACGAATGTGGCTACTGTTGGATCTGGTCCAATTTTCTTTTACATCTTTCACATATACAGTATAGGTTCAAATTGTGTATTTCAGCATATGTGAGAAAAACAACGGCACATTGATACCACCCGTGATTCGTCAAACTGTGTCGTACCTCAAACAGAATGGTAAGAAATGTTTTAGTATCTTGTTAAGATAAATGGAAGTAGTTGTTATTGATTAACTAAATAGAAATTAAAAATTTTCATAATTTGCTGAATATTTTGCATGTATCCTTGAAATGAAATAAAATTTTAACCTAAGGCAAGGTAAGGACAAGCAGTCATGATTTTATTAATGGTTTGGCTTCAGTTCTGATTTCTGGATTGTGGGCAATTTATTTTGGCTTTTTGGGTTTTTTGTTTTTTTCCTCGTCCATTGCTTTTCTTTTAAAGAAACCGGCAACAAAAAATTAACAGTAAATGCATTGACATGAAGCACACAGACAAATGCACGAACATGCACTCACACTATTTGGCTTCGGAAAACTGCAGCTGATTGCATGTTAGAAGAAAATATTGGCCGATTCTGGTCCAGGAGATGGTTTAAATTGTGTACTCCCTGCTACCTGTCTCAGAATGAAATGTGAATTAAACCCGATGACACATTTTTCCTCCCCCAGGACTGAAAACGGAAGGAATCTTCAGAAGGTCAGCGCGAGTGCAGCTCATCAAGGACATCC
Organism: Arnoldichthys spilopterus; assembly: GCA_037974385.1. Classification (NCBI taxonomy): domain Eukaryota; kingdom Metazoa; phylum Chordata; class Actinopteri; order Characiformes; family Lepidarchidae; genus Arnoldichthys; species Arnoldichthys spilopterus. Next base: position 4,284 of record JBBPDA010038622.1, read on the forward strand.
AGAAACTCTATAACCAGGGTTCGTTTTTTTCCCCTTACTCTTTTGCAGGCTCGCCCTGTGTCTTTCTTTTCCTCTTTCTCTCACTCTCTCTCTCGTTTTTTCTCCCCCTGTCTCCTACCTACTCCCTGGGGTGTAGCAGCCAGTCTTCATATCTCCTAGTACCAGGAAAGGTAGATCAATAAAACACTGAGTCTCCTCCGATGACTCTGATGGCATCACAGGCGGTGTGTTGGCTGTATGGCTCCCCATTAAGATAGTGTCCATTTCAACTTTTCCACTTCATTAACTCCTCTGGTTACTTCTGGAGATCAAACGATCCATTCAAAGCACTGAATTCATTTTACACAATTCACAAATTTGAATATGTTTCACACTTTTCTGGAGACACTTTAAACCCTCAAGTTTTGTTTAACCTTTAGAAGGTATCTAGAAGCCTGGGGTAATTGAATAGTTTTTCATGCTTATTGAAACGAACAAAGAGACACTGTCAACGGCTTCTGTACCTTTAATGGATACCATTACCATAAAACGGTTTCTCATGCAGTGCATTCTGAGGGCTCAAAGGTTTTACCTGCTTATTGTGGAACGTTTCAAAAAAGCGTAGCTTGAATGTTCTGTTAACTTTTCACTCTTATTAGTGGGTTGCATGCGTCAAATTCTAAATTTGTTGATCAAATCTTTTCTTTTAAATAGAGTTACCAAATCACCCATTCACATTTATTACATTTTATGAAAAAGCCTAGTTTTTCTGGAAATGGGATTTATAGCAGAGGAAATATCGTATTATGCTGTCAATCTGGTGAACATGTTCAATTCTGTTTGAGGAAGGAAAAAACACTTTAGATTTAGAATTCTTCACATCACATCAAGATAAAGACAATCCAGAGTGCAGATGAAAGCCCATCAATACAAAACATGTATAAATGTAGGCCTGTCAAATTCACTAAAAAATCAATTCAAATTCATCCTCCCAGTAACCTATGTCTGTAATACATTGTAAAACTCACATTGTAAATACACAGGAAATAACATCATTATATATAGATAGTACAGCAAAACAAATGTTCCAACCTCTTTAAATCTAAGTTAATTTGAACCTTGATCTCCACACATGCGTCTTTTATGCCTTTTAAATAAAAATCTAATGCTGCTGTTTACTTTAACTTTGTACTGATACATGTATAATCCCAGAAGCTGCTTCTGTTTGATGTGTTATTTCTTATGTTTGCACATTCACACACTTTAACTTTCATGCCTTTTAAACACTCCCATTTCTGAAAGATTCCTTTTGTTGACTGACAGAAATCATCTTTCATTGTCAGGGTTTGTTAGCATTATGGCCTTTGTTCAGTCATTCTGTACATGCCTTAGTGATGTATTTACAGCCTGTAGACTTGTTTTAGGCTTTGCATATGGTAAGCAAATGAAGAGGGGAAAAATTAATAAAATCTTCACCAGGTTCAGGATGAAAAGGGTTAAGGGCTAAACAAGAAGCTGAATAGGTTCTTTTAAAATAATGTCTTATTTCTGTATTCTAGTTTCTATGTATTAATGCCTTGATGCAACATAATATATCAGTATTAGCAACGTGATTGTCCATTTCCACTGTAGAACATTTTAGAAATATTCAGACCACATTAGTTCTTCATGGGCTGTTGGAGTAACATCATATAATTTTTTCCCAAATTTTGTTTCACACAATATTAAGGAATCTGAATGAAAGTATCATGAATCAACCATCATGAATGAAAGAAATAAGAGTGGCTACTCACATCTGACTATTTGTTATTGTGAACACACCTCATCTCACAAAGTGCATCACGAAATGTGTGAACAGCTGCTGGGTTGCAGTGTAGCAGGAAGCAGTGTTGATACGTCAGTGGTACCTGGACCGGGTCTTGAACCTGCAACCCTCTGATCACATGGGTAAATCCATAACCACGAGGCTACCAGGAGAAAGCATGTTAAAATATTTAATTGTATTTTGTGTTTCCAGACATTTGCCTTACAGTATGAGGGGAAAGACGCATGTCTATATTAATTTTTTCCATTTTTCTTTTCACATAATTAGTCATTTCACACATTTTAATGTCCTATACTTTGAGGTAGAACAACAAATAATGCAAGCCACAGAGAATACATGTAAAACGTGAGCCACAAAGAGAAGTAAATGTTTATTTGAATGTGTCCATGCTTAAGCAAAAAGGAAATATTTATTACCTGTGGTTAATTTTATGTAGGCAAAAGCCTCTGAAAGACAAAAGGAAGCAGAAGTCTGTAAAAATGGCTGACAAGGAAATTCAACCAGGCCTAAAATCTCTATGAAGCATTAATGATGTAACTCCACCTTTCCATGTGAAACTAATCTTGTCTGAATAGTACTTTAGTTATTGATACATGTTGGACTATGTCAACTGAAAAGCAAAACTGATAATTTTATCCCTCTTTTTTATTGTATTCAACCTTGCAATGAAAGTAACAAATAACTAGTAGACAAATTAGTAAAATAAAAACAAATATTATAAGAACAAGCCAGGCAAAGAGCAGTGAAAATATCTGCGCTAAACGTTTAATTAAGCATGTTCATAAGTAAATATTTTTAAAGGCAAAGCAAGACAAGTTTATTTATATAGCACATTATCACACGTCAGTCTTTTAGTGTGCTTTATAGAGATGAAAGGAGTATAAAAAACAAAAGTAAGCAGTCAAATTAGGAATAAAATCCAATTTCAAGAAATAAAATTTATAGTAAATTAAAACAATATAAAATTGTATGATACAAATACATAAAATTGAAGCCTCTGTTCTAAAGGCTGTGGAAAACAAGGCAATGTTTAGCTTCTCTTTAAAAGTGCCAACATTTGGAGCAGATCTGATCTCCATGGGGAGCTGGTTCTAGCAGTGGTCAGCATAAAGACTAAATGCCATTTTACCCTGCTCAGTTACAGCTCTGGGTTCCACTAGTTGACCAGTTCCTGCTGATCTGAGAGACTTTTAGGCTGATCTGTATCTAACATAAATCAATATTTAGGGTCCAAACCATTCACTGACTTATAAACAATGAGTAAGACTCTTTGGGCAGTGGGCGGTGGTGGCCTAGTGGTTAGGACATTGCCCCTGGGACCTGAAGATCGCAGGTTCAAGTCCTGACCTGGGCACTACTAAGGTACCCTTGAGTAAGGAACCGTCCAGCTACCCTGCTTCCTGGGCTGCCCGCTGCTCCACGTGTGCACATGTGATTGGTTAAATGCAAAGGTTGCATTTCGTTGCGGTGCTTGAGTGTGTTCACAATGACAAATAGTCACTTTCACTTCACTTTTCTGGAAAAATGTCTTCAATTAGAGCAAGCTTCAGTCATCATCAGCAGCAGATTGGAACAATAGGACAAAAGTTGTGTTTGGTTTAGGGCCTTAACTAGAGCGGGTTTTATGCTTGGCCTCAGACTCTGGATGTAATAATTAGCTAAGATAAGAGGATGAGTGTCCCAGACGATTTTAATAAGTATAAACAGATGTTCCAGTAAATGTGCAGAGAAGGCCATTTAACCAGGCAACACAGGTGGCAGTGGTGTGATCTAAGCAGGGGATTTGAAACAAACTGAATAATGTAATGGTAGATTGTGTCTATTGTTCCTTTTTTTTTCTTGTTTGTTCATGTCCCTGGTCATATTAAGCACAGTGCATCTTATGATGTCAATTAAACACGTTTCTTGTTTTTCTGTAATCTTCTGTCAAAATGTTGCCTGTTTCTAAAACATCCTCTGATTTTTGCAGTGTCTTTTTCTCTCCCTCTCTCCTGCTCCCACTCTCTTGCCTCAGGGAAGCCAGTTAGCTTTGAGCAGTACTCTGATGTGCACGTTCCTGCTGTGATCTTGAAGACATTTCTCCGGGAGCTGCCAGAGCCATTGCTCACCTTCAAGTTATACGACCAGATTCAGAATCTCACCCGTGAGTTTTAATAATACACCGCGCTGTGAAGCCGCCACTATATATTACACTAGAGTTTGTCATGGATATTGAATGTTGCTGGGGAGACATTAAAGCTGTATTGGTATACCAGTACTGATGTCACATATAAGGATGCTGATTTAGAGAACAGTTCCACTAAAACAAGCATCTTTTAGCATACAGCAGAAGTAGACCACAACTACATGTTTACATTTTTTTTTTTTAATGCAAATTTAATATCAGATGTCATCATGCATGCATTGTCGGCAGAGGTGGACAGTAACCAAGTACATTTACTTAAGTATCTGTACTTTACTTAAGTACATTTTTTCTGAAACGGGTGATTTTTACTCCACTACTTCTGAAAGACAAGTATGTCTGACTTCACTGCTTCCTAGTGGTTAGGGCATTGCCTTTGGGACCTGAAGGTCGCAAGTCCCAACCCGGGCCCCACTGAGGTACCGTCCTGCTACACTGCTTCCCGGGGGCTGTTGATAGCTGCCTGTTGCTCCACGTGTGATGGGTTGCAGAGGGCACATTGCGTTGAGTGTGTTCACAATGACGAATAGTCACTTTCACTGTTCATTTCTGTGAAAGTCCTCGTTACTCATTCCATTGACACACAGCTTGAAGTCAGTAAACAAATTCTCTTTTCTAAAACGTGATGGACCACGTTGATTTCCTCACATGACAAAAAGCAATCCTCCTATACAGTAAGTCTAGTCCTGCAGTGGTTGTAAGGTACAGCGCTCAGCGGGGGGCGGTTGAGAGTCCTGCGTTCGCAGCACCACCGTGTCGGACTGGGTGGGGGCAATGGCGAATCTTAACTCAACTATTTTCGCAGCCTGCCGCTTTCCTGCTCAGTGGCGTAAACCATCGCACATTCACCATGTAAAAATGGCAGAGCAGGTTCGAGGTCCTGGGTGTTCCTAGTCTTCCCCAGTGTGTGGCTCCCGATCTGAAAACTGTACCACATTACTAATGGGTGCTGCATTTGTTGAACAGTTGAGCTTGGTGGTTGTATTGATGCCACTGCTACAGGTGAGATAGATGACAAAGATTAAGATAGAGGTCTATCTCCGAGAACCAGGGACCATTTTTAAAGTCCCTTTTAAAGTTCATAAACTTCAACAATGCTAAAAAATTGCTGTCCAATCTGATAAAGCATGTTGAGGTCTTAAAAATTAATTTACTTCATATTAACTCCAGTGTAATTCCAGAGTTGCCTTTTATGCTCTGGTTGGTCTTGGTCTAATTTCATGAACAGCAGTTCATTCACATTATAATGAAAATGTACTTCTGAGTATTTACTTCTAAAAGCAAGTACTACAGTACCTCAAGTAAAAAATGGACTGAACCATTTTCACTTGTAGTGGAGCAGTATTTGACCTACTTTGTTTCTCTACTGGTGAAGTACTGGAGTTGTGTACTTTGTCTGTCTCTGGTTGTCAGTGGCCCTGTTTACATACGATGTTAACATCCAATCACTGTGATCCGACTGCAGTGAATGGGTCGCCATTCTAGACTCAGCTTTATTACACCATCCTTGTTTAAATATCTTCCGCATCCAAATATTGATCACATCTCTTGTCCCCGTATGGTATTTACTTTTTTAAATCAGGCTGGAGTGGGGCTTCCATTACCGTGAGTTCGACCCCCAGTGAGCCCACAACCATGTGTAGCCTAGAGTTTATGCTCGCTTAATTGGTCTTGTTCTCTTTGAGTAGGTTCCTCTTACTCTCACATCATCACTCCGTAAGATGCTAGGCAATGCAGGCTGTTAGGACTGTTAACAATCTACTTCAGGTGAATTGACATGCCCAGTGATGTTCTATTGCTGCAGTTGGTAAAGATGTAGTGGCTAGCTTCATAGACCTTGCTAGTGGGTGGGAATTAACAGTGAAGGAAAATTTAGCTAGAGGATTTTGCAAGCTATGCAGATCTGAATGCATTCTGCAGCTGTGTTAATGACATGTAATTCCAAAAGTAAAGTTAATAAACATATTAAGAATTATATAACAATTTATGTTTCAATGTATAGTAATCTACCTGTAATCAAGCCTTGGTTATGGCTTTGTTACATGTGGTTAAGGTTATTGAAAACACTTTAAAATCACAGACAGGAGCAGTGTGAAAACCATGTGTTGAAAAATAGCTTTTCAGCTCTTTTGTGTAAGCAAACATTTGAAAACTTGTGTAAACATTAATGTAACATGTTTAACGATAAAGGCGAAATCAATATCGCAAGTAATGTGAGTAACATTGTAATAAAATTACTAGATAGTCATTTGCACCAGACAGGGTAGAATGTATTATATATATATATATATATATATATATATATATAATGTATAATGTATATATAATTTTTAAAGTTAAGGTGCTGGAATTAGGATAAAAGTTGGTCGTACTTATTGTGATGGCTAGATGATTCAGGGCATCTCCAAAGTGTTCCAGGCATGCAGTAGTTAGTATCTACTAAAAGTGATCTAAGGGAGGCCACAGGCTCATGGGCACCCAAGGCTCACTGATGCATGTGAGGAGTGGAAGCTAGTCAATCTGGTCTGATCCCACAGAAGAGGGGGACCTACATAATATTAGGCAGCAGGTATTATTGTTATGGCTGATTTGTGCATATGGGCAAGTGATGCATGTCACGGTGTAAACAGACCAGGGAAACTGCTGTGTGTTTGTTTCGGTAAATGTTACGTAAAGCACAACACATCTATACAGTGTGAGCTGTCACCTACTGTGTATTTGCTCATAGAACAGTGAACAGACTGTGAGTATCTCCAGTGTGCTCTTGTTCTTGAAAAAGCCAGTCTGTTTGTCTCCCATCAATAATTCATTAACTAACTGAATAGCACATCTATGGGATGTGACATAGACAACCAGTTGACGATTAGTGGCAGATAAGTCTATTTATACCCCCTGGAGGAACTGATGATACTCTAGGCTCATTTAACTCTTCCAATAGTAACGCTGACCTTTTGGTGTATTCTGTATAGTGTTATGAATTATTTATGGAGAAGGACGTTTTGGCCTCTTTGAAATACCACTGTCTTTTACACAGAGGTGGAAGCCAGCCTGCGGGCTTTGAAGTGCAAGAACATTGTGGAGTCCCTCCCAGAGCACAACTTCATTGTTGTGAAGTACCTCATCTGTTTCCTGCATATGGTAAGGGAATTTCAATTTGCTTCATAGCTTTGGCTGTAACCATTCACACAAAGTCATAATAAGCTGTTTAGTCCCAAAAATGTATTCATCCATTAAAGTAGGACTGCATGACCTCCTCATTCAGTCATTCTTTTGATAAACTGATATTGCAGAAAGCAGTTAAATGTTTTCTGAGGATGCTAACATACCCAATAAATGTTAGATGTCCCTGATGAGTTTCTCTACTTAGATGAATCAAGATATTTACATCATTTGTACAATCATTTTTGTCAAAATATTGCAGGACAGTTTCTTATCATGTTATATCAAGGGTTCATACAATGGGTCCAATTTTGCACCAGTGGAAATTTGAATCGGTTTTTCTAGTTTCATTCCGGTACATTTCATTAATTCACGCCATGTGCCCACGTTTTCAAAATAATGATTGATTTTGTGTGCATTTCCAGCTCGTTGGAATGCTGCTTTTTAAATGAGGTGTGTCTGGGCGAATGGTTGGCGTGTTGCAATTTTAAGGCAGTGACATGACATTTGACCAACAAAAACTAAAATAGTCTAAAGTCAGTGACATATTATTAAAGTATATTTAGGAAGCATGTTTTTTTAAGTGCACAATGGTCTATGTTGTGTTGGATACAGATGTGCACTCGAAGTGCACCAATGGCACTCGAAAGGCCTAGGTGGAACCTGTGCATGCAGGTTAATTTCCTGCAAGTCCTCCTAAAAGTCTGTCTTTTCCGCTATCAAATTTGGATTTGGACACGCCCATGAATGTTAGTTGCTCCTTGTGCTTTACGTGTTGCATTATATGATCAAATAGAGGCCCTGGTGTTTTGTGAAGTATGTCACAATATAGTAGCAATATAGACTTTTATCCACATCCTGCAACCCTACATCATCGCAGCACCTGTACACAAGGAACTACTGCCGCCTATTTAAAATTTATACTGAATATACTGAAGAACTCAACTGACATGGTCACAAAGCAGATTTACAGAATCTGGGTCCAAGCCCCCTAGTGAGCAAAATATAATATATAATACTATATAATAAATAATATATAATAATAATAAATAAAAATAATCGCTATAGAAGTAACTTGACTTGGGCTTGTTTAGAATTAGCGTATCAAATATATGAAAGCTATGGCAAACGAGAATGGGGTTTAAATCAACTTTGTTTAGGCTACAACACCGATTGACAGGAACATGTAGACAAATGAACAGCATACATGCTCATATTTTGTATTCTACAAGGTACGAATAGATGAAATGGTGGACGTGTAATGTCACAATGCTTAACCCAATGGTGTCCTGTTTCCAATCAAAACCTGAATTCAATTAATTTTTTATTTAACATTTCACTGCACTACATTGACACTGCAATTAGTGAAATAGAAACAGGACAAACTGTGCTTTATTTGTATTGAAATGTGCAGTTTTTTTTAGTGCTCTTGTATATTAATGATATCCAAAATGCTTAGGCCCAGTCCAGACAGGCGTTCAGATCTTGCTCTTAACATTACATGACATGATATTCGCATCCATTTCCCTCAGTTCTGTGTTTTTTTTCCGTTCAATTTTGTGTTTACCTGTGGGGGGGCAGTAATCAGGCAGTCCAAAGGTCTTTTTAACCTGTGGGGTTTGAGCTTCATCCTTCATTGGATTGGTAAATTTTAGATCAGTTGTATTTATTAGACCTGAACCTTGATCTTTTTGTGCTAAAAATCCTCCTGATATGCGACATAGGCAGAGAAACATTGCCGCCACTACTGGGTTCACCCTCTGACAGCATGATCCCAGGATATGTCTAATTAACAATATGTAAATACAATAAAGACATTTTCTTTAAATTCATCTGTAAAATTGATATAAAGAAAAAGCTGCATGCGATGAATCTCCATCATGAAAGCTTTTGTGGATGATCTGATTCATTCCAATGAGCACAACAGCAGCTGGCGTTGAACCCGTGCTCAGAATTTAGAAAAACGCTCGATTCAGACGTCCTTGTGGACTGAGCCTTCAATGAGCATATGGCAGCATAACATATATCACAATAGGATGACTATCATATTATCCAGCCCTATGCAATGTATTCCACAGTCAAGCTGAATGCTATTAGAGTCATTGTTTTTTGTTGATGATGCTTTTTTAAATATGACTCACACACCTCTGGCTCCGTATTAGTTATGACAGGTATGATCACGACAACAACAAGGACGCAGTTCCCTAAGATCCGTAAACGTCTCGCACACTGATTTCTCACGCATGAGTGCTAATCCTCCTTGCATCACTCGGCCCCGTTTACGAGTCACCGAGGGTGACATGACTTCACTCACACTTTCAGTGTCTTGATGTTAATGCGAAGCTGCTTGAACCCCCCTGTGGAAAATCAGTACAGCGAAGCAGAGTAATCCTTTCCCAGATATTCCCATGGGTGTTATTAGTCACCATGACAAGCAACTGTTTAATCAGAGAGAATAGCATGTAATTACTCACAATGAACCCCTGCGCTGTCTCATGGCTATTTACTATAAAAACCAGCATAAAGGTACAAGTGCTACAGTTTTGTTGGCTTGTTATAATGGATAAAATAGTGTTCATGAATGAAATGGATGCATTCATATTTACTGAAATGGAATGATTAAAAATTTCTAAATACACTATATTGTTGCTCTCAGGCCAAAGCCTTTCACATTTTCTTAGGTTTTAGTACAAGTTAATAAAAAAAATAATAATTCCAGGTTATATGGAGTTAAATTTTTATATTTAGTAAAATAAATAGTAAATAGTAAATTAATTATCTATTATTAATAAATCACAATTAAAATTACTATGTGTATGTATGCATTTCCTGGAAACATTAAACTTTGATACCGTCTAGTCTTCAAATTCTAGTCTTAGACTTAGCCTTTTCTTTTGGTTTACCAGTGTCAGTTTTATTAGGAGAGTTTCATGACTTATGGCTGTTTTGGCATTTTCCCAGGTGCCTGTAAGTAATTTTTGAATAATAGTTTTTTTCCAGCTTACAGTTACAGGGTCATGATTGCCTGTGAATCATACTCCTCCATCACCTGCATATTGGAGCTTAGTTTACATTTACATTTACATTTATTCATTTGGCTGATGCTTTTATCCAAAGCGACTTCCAGGACAGAGGAAACAAT